>JBAJFG010000648.1:0-137435 GCA_037903475.1 Ancylostoma caninum | reverse complement strand
AACTATGGAATTTCTGATGTTAAATAAGACAGGTGGCATGATAGCAATTTATGGAATATCTGCTCTACCATGCAGACTCATTCGTACAGAAACCCCCTTCTTGCAAACATTCGTGGACAGGGATAACTAGACCAGAATTGCGGTTTAGTTAATCGAACTATCGATCGTTATCTTCTTCTAGCATAAACCATTTTAGGTGTGTATAGGTTGCTTGTGCAGTACAGCCAAAACTTGGGCTGACACATCGTTTTGTCAAAAAGGTTTCGAACTGGGTGAAAAAGCTCGAAAAATAATTTGGGCAAGCAGTTATTTTGCCATATGACGCAGCGACTTGTTCCAAGAGAGCACTCGTTCATTGCATGGAAGATGTCAAAGGTTTGCTGATACTGATGGGCAAACGTTCTATTATTTCGCTTAGCATGCGCGTCTGTGTGGGCCTGTATACGAGAACCAGCCTACGTTGGCAAAAATTTACTTCCCCTCTTATTTAGCGCATTGAATTATGTACGAAAACGTCGCGAATTTCGATTTTTATTGTGAACGGTAGGTGTTTTGGTCCACTTTTAGCTATCTCCATTTGCACTGATCACCAAAGGTTGTCTTAGTCCTAGTTCTCACTTGAATTCTCTTTTAAATGAAGGAAATCGTTCTTAGACTATCAAATCAAATCATCAAGCATAGGAACGGGTAGGATGCCTTTCGAGAAGCGGAGGAGCCAGATGATGGGAATGCACCAAGGGTGAGCGCTGTGCCGTGAAAGATACTGAAAATCTGGGTCCAAGGCTGTCTAGCGATATACCGGCACCTAGTAGTGGGAAAGATGCTACCCACCGAGTGAATATTGGTGTAAAACAAGCACCTGAGCGGAACTGAAGATTCCGAGAAACGGAGCAAGCGAAATTTGGGAGGTGTATCGGTGCACAACATTGCAGAAGATATCATCGACTAAGTTCATTTACGGCTAAACGGTAGTGGGACGATGCTGACAAACTGGCTTACTAACGCTGATTCGACAAGAATGCTAATTGTAAGCAAGAAGCCCACCTCGCTGCTACAGGGGATTGCCCCACATCATACGGCGTGTCCACAAATGTGAGATGGGCGTGGGAGTGGTAAGGTTTGAAAAATGCGCCGGCGCGTAGGACGATTGCACCAGGCAGCAAAATAAGCGAAGGAAGCCACAAGGGAAGCCTAAGAGCGTGGTGGACGAGAACCAACCACTGTTGTCAAAAACTAACTACTACACCATGGTATTCAGAGTATCATGCTATATACGCAAAGTCACGGCTTTTGACATCAACCAATGCTGATGGGTGTTATTTTATAATTTCATCATCACCATTTGCGTCAAGGAGTGCTGTTTTCACGCCAGTTAAACTGAAGTTGATACGTGATCATGCAGCAGGTTGGTGCAAAATTAATTGCCGAAACGAACATCCCTGTTCTAAAGGGTTATAACTTTGCTTAAACACAGTGCATGTTCTTATTTAGTGGTTTATCGTCATTTATCCCAAGCGCTACAAATGCAGAGTCAACATCGCCTGATCGGCTTAATTACTGCTCCAATCACAACATTACAGTATGGAATCTTGTTAGAAGAATGCAAACATAAAACCCACAAATTCGCAACATTTTGCGACTACGTTCTTCATTAGTTTAACCTCCATTTAATCTGCTGAATATTTCTTATTAATATATTGAAGACGCTAAGTCTCAACAATGAGAACGGAGATCGCAAAAATCTAAAGTTTTTTGGAAGGTGATTTTACCATGCTCTAGGTCAGAAGTCTGCTGCTATCGCAAATTTTAATGACTCCGTGGATTCAGCAAGAGAAAAGTCTGAGGAATGAGGAGAGTGAATGCGAAACTCGATGCCTTACTGCGCTGGTTTTCGTCGTGTGTGTTTTTGAGTGAGAGGCTTAGTGCTGTCCTGATTCCGTTCACCACCCAACCACATCTGCAACGGATTTTCGGACATAAACTCGAAATTGCAATACTAGGACTCCGTTGTCAACTCTCGAAAGGAGGCTGTAGTCAATCGCACCCTTACAGCGCCACCAAACTTCTTACGCAACCTCCCCAGAAAGAAGCTCTGGTTTAGGAAAACTTAGAAGTAGGAAATCGTCTACTAATATCCATTCACAATTCTCCTTATCGCACGAAGTCATTAACCATCGAGTTCGAAGTCATTAACCTTTTTCGAAGCTTCATCTACAGAAATTACATGGTCTAGAAAAGAGTAGTTTGGGAAGAAGAATTAAGTTAGAAAAGGTGTCACATCTTGTGAGACACTGGTCACCTGTCAGATCGTTGGTGTTCACATCCTCACCTTGCCTAAGCTGTTGATTGAAGTCGGATGTCTTGAAGTTGTAGTATAGTGAGTGACCATCGTCTAGGTGATAAGATCCGGTTCAGGGTTCAAGGTTGCCCTCAACGCCTGATCGTCTAGCGACATCTCACGACACGATCATATTTGCATTCGAGTTTGAAATCGTACAAAGAAAATCTCGCGAATCCCTGATTATTGCGAAGGCGATATCGAGATAGAACAAACTTAAGATTAGCGGACACCTACGTTTCAGAATGGTCCAAGTGCGAAGTCATTAACTCAGATCACCCGAGAATTGCGTCGGCTCATCATTTGTTCGTCACCCTATAAAAAGATATTGAAAAGAGTCAGCCAGAATATTCAAGCGGATTCTGAAAGAGCCGGGAAAGCCTCTTTAGAAGCTTACACAAGTTGGATTGAAATTGCTCAAATTCCACAGAAGAGAAAAGTTTATTTATGCATACCCCAAAACGAGAATTATTAGATTGTAACATAAGTTTCCGCTGTTTTGGAATTTTCAACGAAAAAGTTTTACAAAAATCAAATAACAGTAGGTATTAATCAATGCATGTACCTTAACGGTCGCTCGTATTCTGCCGTAGGAGAACATTGATAGGAGAGGGAAATACCTACACATCCCATTCGGTGTGGTTGTCAGTGTTCGTGGAAAGTAGTGTTCTCTATGCCCATGAAATACCCCACGAACTCATTCGCCAACCCAATATATCTGTACATATAAAAGCGAAAGTTCGTGTGTGTGTGTGTTTGTTTGTTTGTTTGTTTGTTTGTTTGTATGTTCGAAATAGAAATCGCGGAGGATGAACCGATCGGGATCAAATTTTGTATGTAGGTTCTTCGGTGGCCGGCGGAGGTCATAGGCTACTTTGCACCTGGGATTATCGATTGGCTTATCGATTATATCGATTTTATTGATTTTTCGCTCTTCTTGACCAGGGACTAGCGAGAACATGCCTAGTGGGGTACCCCAATGCGCTGAACACGAATACGACAACCATTCTGCTCGGTGAAAACGTGCCTTCTGGGACTTTCCGAAAAGCTGAACGTGGATGAGGCAAGCAATTCATAAGAATTTATTTACCAGTCGAGCAACTTCACCCCATTTTTTGAGGGAAGGGGGCAGGGTGAAGGAAGGTCACTTGAGCTGATCACCAAATGATGAACATTTTGAAAGGATTTTTTGGTTTAACAAATGTTGTCATCAGCTTTAAATGGCCGGACGAAATTGAACACCCAAGCGAAGCCGGGTACACCGTCTAGTTGGTATATAATTAATACGATTTATTTCGTGACTTCTTTCGTAAAGAATTAAAGTTTTAATTTGGGCTCCCATGAAAATAATCTTCTTCCCCTTGGTAAGGATGCCATCGAAAATCGTATCCTCATTCACCATCGCATGCTCCAAGAGAGAACGTTTGGAATGCAGCATGCAAAATAACAATCACTTCGCTATCGATCGAAATTTTGACTGAACAGCAATCACCAAATCTAAGTCAGAAAATGTTTCAGTATAATTGAAAGAGCGCTATTCGAGAATCATCAGCTTTGTTCCCGTCTACGACTCCATGGAGACCCATACTGCCAATGATTTTTGAGAGGAAGAACGAGGATAAAATGTCAACATTGAAGCCTTCGGCCAGGGTTCTCGTTGTCGAGCTTTTATCCTCTCCATGGTCTCCCAAAGTGCCTGGTGCTCGAAATTTATTGCTTTCATCATCCGCGAAGCTTCTAGCTTATGAATCTGATTAATCTTTCAACTTGAATTCGCTGATTGCTCGTTTGCCGAAAAGTTTCTCAGATCGCGGAATGACTGTGCTGCATTCCAACCTTTCCGAACTGGAGGCGAATTTAGATAAGGTTTACGATAGCTTCTTTAATGAATGGAAGAAGAGGATTATTTTACTAAACATTCATCTACAAAGCGTTAAATTTCGAGAGAAGTCGCAAGCACGAATTAGGATTCGCGGCACATCAGACGAATGGGAATGACGACTACAACTCAATCCTTTTATCGTGCACCCAGTTTGATCATCCGGCTCAGGCCGGACTGTCAAACTTCTTCCCATGTTGTGTCGATCCCTTCTGCCGGGCGCACCCTTATCACACCGTTGGACCAGACTCCAGGCGTTTCCCCACTTTTGAACGCCGGCGCACTTTTATCACATTGTTGGACCCGACTCCAGGCGTTTCCACACTTTTGGACGCCGGCGCACTTTTATCACATCGTTGGACCCGACTCCAGGCGTTTCCACACTTTTGGACGCCGGCGCACCCTCCTCACCGCGGTGCACTCACCGCTCTCCACTTCCCCATCCTTTAAAGCTTCTCTTCCATCTTTGAACTTCACCATACCCGTCCCTATCATTCTGTTGACCTCGTAATCACCATCACTGACCAATCAGGGAAATTCGTTTCACACACACACACGCACACACACACACACACACACACACACACACACACACACACACACACACACACACACACACACACACACACACACACACACATACACACACATAAAATGCCAGCTAATATCTTACTTCTTATTAATTGGCAGTTCATGTGTGTGTGTGTGCGTGTGTGCACGAGAACCAGCCATCAAAAATGGAAAATACCTGTACCATCGTGTTCAGCGCGTCGAGTTATGTATGAAAATGTGGTAAATTTTGATTTTTACCTTGATTTACAGGAGTTTCGGGCCACTTTCGTCATGTTTCGACATGTTAATGGCCGACAGTTGTTTTGATCACGGTCGGAATGAATGAGATAGGCTTTTGATTACAGGACCGTATAAAAGGAAAGAGAAGGGTAGGACACCTCTATAACGAAGAGGAGGAATGAGGCGAACGAGGGATGACACGGATGAGGGTTACGCCTTAGGATGGTGTTAGAGATGGGCTGGCGATGTGATAAGGATGCTCCGGCATCCAAAAGCGGGGAAACGCTAGGAGTCGGGTCCAACGGCATGATAAGGGTGCGCCGGCGTCCAAAAGCGGGGAAACACCTGGACTCGGGTCCAACGGCGTGACAAGGATGCTTCGGCGTCCAAAAGCGGGGAAACGCCTAGAGTCGGGTCCAACGGCGTGATAAGGGTGCGCCGGCGTCCAAAAGCGGGGAAACGCCTGGAGTCGGGTCCAACGGCATGATAAGGGTGAGCTGTGTGGAAGGCTTGCGCTCTTCTACGACGTGAAACTCTGCGCATCAAAACTATTAGGTCGTCAAGTATGAAATGTCCGGTTTTGGATGAGAAGATTTCGAGTTTCATTTTTAAAGCAAGATGCAGTATAAGATATCCGAATATGCTCCTATACTATCCTCACGGCCTTGCCATCTTAACTGCAGCTTGATTGTGCCAACAGCTTGGAAACGTGGAAAGCTAGTAGCAATCAAATGGCGAACAGCATTTCCTACATTATGTAGAAAATTGAACATTTTCTCCAGCAAGAAGTGAGCTAATCCCTGAAAGAAGTTGTGGTCAAATAGAGCAAGGCTTGCCCAGTACAGTGAGTGGCAGGATGGTCCTTACCCCTGCTGCTCTGGCTCAAGCAGCGTGGATTTGTGAAAAATGGTCAAAAATTGGCTCCCATTTTTGAGGGTCAAACTGGGAAAAATTTGTTTACCAAACCACTTTTATTATTGGTCACATTGCCTTGAATATTATTGGATTATAAAGGCTACACCTTGCTGCTTACGCTGACCTTGTTTGACTCCTATCCGCTCCGGCTACGGCTTCCAGCTCATCGATATCCAGGTTCATCATAAGGCTCACTCTGGAGCTTCATGTCACCTACCAAGCAGTGGCGGACGCAGGGGGGGGGGGGGGGCCCCCCCCCCCGAGAATGGGTCGCCAAATTTTCGAAATTACTTTACAATACAAATAAAAATCTTGTGTTAGTTTATTTTTAATTGTTTATTTTTATTATTATTTTTAATATATTTTTTATTTATTGTTTATTATTATAATTAATATTATTATTAATTTTATTTTCCGTCTGGGTCCCCAAAACGGCGGAGACCCCACTTTTCCTCCCACGCCCCCCCTCCCGCCGACTTTCTGCGTCCGCCACTGCTACCAAGCAAACAATTTTCAGTGAATTTACTATCCAAACGTCCCTTAACACTGCTCTGATGTTTCCAGTCTAGCTCTAATGGCTGGAAAATGGAACCTATGTTCCAAAACGACACGATTTTTCGTCTTTGAGTAGTTCTACAAAGAATGCTTTCAAACAAAAATTCGAAAACTGGTCAAAAATCTAGGAAGTGATTTTGAAAGGAAGAGGATGTATCTTCATAATGAAAATAAAGGTGGGAAGAGATCTAGCAAATCCTCGAAGATAGAGACTGTCAAACTGACCGCTTATAAAATCGTACATTTCATACTTGACGACCTAATAGCATAGCGAATCGCCCACTAATATTGGAAATGAAATCGCATTTCCCCTAGACTCGATGAAACCGAGTAGGAGAGAAACGAAATCATTTCCAAAAATACTCCATTTTCAGCTCTCAATGCAAAGAATGAGTGCAAATCTATTGAGAAACATTTTGTTGAGGAGCAGAGTAGAGGTGAGATAAGAGAATGTTACTGCTTATCACATTTTCGAGTACTGTCCTGATAATTCGCTCTAACCTTGAAATACGGATTTTGTATTTCCATCACTTGATCAATGAAATTGAATTGATTTGAAATTACTTTACAATCACCTTGATCACCTTGACTCCCGTTGATCTTCGGGTATACCGAGCGGGCGCCAGCAATCCTTCCATTTGTCCCTCTCGCGAGCCAGAGTTGTCCAGTGGATTCTGTCCGTTCGAGGGACACGGAGAGCATCGTATCTATCCTTGAAGGACTTCGTGAAGAAGTCTGACCATCGGGTCGGTGGTCTTCCTGTCGTGCGCTTAACGTCCCGTGGAGTCCAGTCGCTGACGGCTCTTGTCCAACGGTTATCGTTAAAACGCATCACGTGCCCGGCCCACCTAACCTTACTCAACTTGGCGTAAGCGGCAGCGTCCCTGATCTTCGATTGTTGACGGAGGGTGGAGCTCCGTATTCCAGCCCTCACTTGCGTGAGGCGGGTTATTCCTAGCATCACCCTCTCGATGGAGCGTTCGACGACGCTAACCGCATTCTCATCCTGCTTGCGCAACGCCCAGGTTTCTGAGGCGTAGGTCAAAGCAGGGAGAACGGTTGTGTTGAAGAGGTGGGCACGGAGCCTGGTGTTCTTCGTCTTCTTCACTACGTCCTCGATGCTCTTGTAAGCTCCCCAAGCCGCTCGTTTCCTCCTGCCCAGCTCTGGAGCGAGGTCGTTCATCATATTGACTTCCCGACCTAGGTATACGTAGCTGGAGCATTCGGATATGGTCGTTCCGTTGAGCGAGAATGGGGCATCCGGGACCCATCCGTTCTTCATGAACATCGTCTTCGTCAGATTCAGCTGGAGACCAACCTTTCCACACGCGTCCTCGAAGTCGGCCAGCATCTGTTCCGCTTCGCTGATGGTTGGTGTTATAAGAACGATGTCGTCAGCGAAGCGAAGATGACTAAGTCGCCGGCCATCAACTTGCACTCCCATGCTATCCCATTCCAGTTTCCGCATGACGTCTTCAAGAGTGGCGCTGAATAGTTTTGGCGACACGGTATCGCCTTGCCGAACCCCTCTCTTGACGTCGATGATGATGTCGTCGTAGAATGGAGAAATCCTGGTCGTGAAGTTGTTGTAGAGCTCACGAAATACCTTGATGTATTGAGTAGGTATGCCCTGGTTGCCCAGGGCTTCCAACACCGCTTCCGTCTCAACAGAGTCGAAGGCTTTCTTCAAATCGATGAACGTGAGACAGAGAGGCATCTTATACTCTCGCGATACTTCGATGAGTCTAGTGACGGTGTGTATGTGGTCGATCGTACTGAATCCTTTTCGAAACCCTGCTTGCTCGCACGGCTGTCCCTCGTCTAGCGTCCTTTCGATCCTATTGAGGATCACTCGCGTGAAAAGCTTGTAGACGACGGACAGTAGGCAGATGGGGCGATAATTGCCAATATCCTGCGGGTCTCCCTTCTTGTACAGCAACACGGTCCTGCTGGTCTTCCACTGGTTAGGTACCTTGCACTCCGATAGGTACCGCGTGAAAAGCCTAGCCAAGGTGGTAATGAGAATTGGCGGTAGGTTCTTCAGATGTTCCGGTCGAATCCTGTCGGGGCCCGGTGCTGTACGATTCTTCACCGACTTGATGGCATGTCGGATTTCGGAAGGGAGAACCGATGGGACAACATACCCGTCCTCCCTAAGGTGACATTGAGGGAGGTGGACGTGGCTATCGAAGAGATCCGAGTAGAAGTCGTAGATGACCTTCTCCATTGCCCGTCTTGATGAAGAAATTGTTCCGTCGGGGCGCCGGAGGGCGGACATCTTGGTCTTGCGATTGGCGAAGTCTCGGCGGGCGCAGCGAATGCTTTTCCCTGCCTCTGCGGCTTCAGCCAACACTGCTGCTCGTCTCTCCTTGAGGTCTTCTTTTATCGCTTCTCTGCACCGTTTTGCGAGCTCGGACGTTAGCTGGTAGTTGCCTGCGGCTCTCGCGGCTCCACGCTGGCGTATGAGCTCGAGGGTCTCGTAAGACAATCGTCTCTTGGTGACTCTCAAACCCTCAGCACTCTTCGCGCTGTCGCGGAGATGTTGTACAAGCCGATCGTACTCTTCGTCGATGTTGTCGACAACCGCATCTTCCCAAAAGCCGGCTAGCGTAGTGAAAAGATCCCAATTGATGACGGGTTTGGGACTCCTTCTCTTAAACTTCACGGCTTTCTCTCCTTTGCGTGAAAAGAAGAATCTTGCACGAAGGAGGCGATGGTCGGATCCGGTGTAGAACTTTGGTACAACACCGACGTCGGTCAGGCAGAACCTTCGATTGACGATGATGTGGTCAATTTCATTATGGTACTCTCCACCGGGTGACTCCCACGTCCAGCGTAGGGAGGTTGGCTTCTGAAACTGTGAGTTACCATGGATGGTCTTCGTCGTCATGATGAACTCAGACAGCCTCTTCCCCTGTTCGTTCCACTGTAGGCCGTGGGTACCGATGTGAAGTTCCTCAGGCGTTCTCCTAGGGCCAATCTTGGCGTTGAAGTCGCCAACAATGACCTTGTAGAAAGTGTGGTCTTCCCTGTAGAACTTCTCCAAGTCCATGTAGAAGGCCTCGATTTCTTCATCGTCGTAGCTGGATGTTGGAGCATAGGCGACGAAGATTGTCAAGGCCGGTATTGATCCACATCTTCTCAGTCGCAAACGTCCGATTCGGGTTGTTAGCTGTTCGAACGAATCGATGTTCATGGCCAAGTTCGTGTTGACGAGGACGCCGACTCCACCAACTCCTCTACTGTCGCAGGTTCCAAGGAACAGTTCTTCTCCAGTGTCGAAGGTGGCGTTCAGTGGCCGGTGTCTCCTCGTCTCGGTCAGTCCGATGACGTCGTACCTGATCTTCCTGGCCTGCATCATCAAATCCTCGATAGAAGCCTCCGATGCAAGCGTGCGTGCGTTGAAGGTACAGATCGTCATCATAGTCCTTCTGGTTTTAGGCAGCCTAGATAACCCCTCGGACCTCGTCCTCACTGGCGCCGCCGTACCAGTGACTCTTCCGAGATCAGGGGAACACTCTTTATTATTGCTGTGTCGAGCTTTAAGAAAAAGAAAACCCTTAGGAGATAGCTTGCTGGGCTCTATTCCCCCGCGGGTAGCTAGGGTAGGATTTCACCGGGAAGTTAGCCGGGCTTCCCGGGAGTGGACGATGGAGCTTATTTGTTGGAGGCGACTCCGAACCGCCTCCCTTGTACCTCCCAGTCACTTGAATGCAGGGCTTTTGGTCGGATAGATGTGCAGGATACAATCTGCAGACACGCAGTCACACCCATGCACGCATGCATGAACATGCCCACGCGCTGACAGAAGGTATAGATCGTTCCGACACTGCAGAAACAGGGAGTCCATCCCCTGAATCCACCCGCGTCTCAGGGCAGGCACAAGGTCGCGTTTGGTCCGCGATTAGCCCCCTATCCGCCACCTGGGGACGCGCCACGTAGCCTCGCGACTAACCGGCTGGGATCCCTCGTATGAGGGAGATCCGTGGTACTTTACAATACAAATAAAAATCTTGTATTGGTTTATTTTCAATAGTTTACTTTTACTATTATTTTTAATACAACCTTTATTACTTATTTATTATTATAATTAGTAATTTTGTAATTTTATTCTCCGTCTGGGTCCCTAAAACGGCGGAGATCCCGCTTTTTTTCCCAAGCCCCCTCCCCCTCCCGTCCACTTTCTGCGTCCGCCCCTGGTGGTTGCCACTGTAGGTAACATTATGAAGGGGCAAACGCTGTGGAGAAAGGTTGTCAGGATCGAAATGAAAAGGGGTGGCAAGGAGAAATACAAGGAAATACCATGTCGAAAAGAGTAGTTGCAAGCCACCGCTTTCATCTTTGATGAGCCAATGCCTAAAATTCGGAAGCGTCCTAACGAAAGCACGGCGATTTACTTGCGCAAAGGGTTGGAGAAGGCAGTGCCCTTTCATCCTTTTGCATAATTATAGCTGCAAACTTGACTATCATGACTCATAATAACGGGCTTACTTCGTCTGTCACGTGTGTGTGTGTGTGTGTGTGTGTGTGTGTGTGTGTGTGTGTGTGTGTGTGTGTGTGTGTGTGTGTGTGTGTGTGTGTGTGTGTGTGTGTGTGTGAAACGAATTTCCCTGATTGGTCAGTGATGGTGATTACGAGGTCAACAAGATGATAGGGACGGGTATGGTGAAGTTCAAAGATTGAAGAGAAGCTTTAAAGGATGGGGAAGTGGAGAGCGGTGAGTGCACCGCGGTGAGGAGGGTGCGCCGGCGTCCAAAAGTGTGGAAACGCCTGGAGTCGGGTCCAACGATGTGATAAAAGTGCGCCGGCGTTCAAAAGTGGGGAAACGCCTGGAGTCTGGTCCAACGGTGTGATAAGGGTGCGCCCGGCAGAAGGGATCGACACAACATGGGAAGAAGTTTGACAGTCCGGCCTGAGCCGGATGATCAAACTGGGTGCACGATAAAAGGATTGAGTTGTAGTCGTCATTCCCATTCGTCTGATGTGCCGCGAATCCTAATTCGTGCTTGCGACTTCTTCTCTCGAAATTTAACGCTTTGTAGATGAATGTTTAGTAAAATAATCCTCTTCTTCCATTCATTAAAGAAGCTATCGTAAACCTTATCTAAATTCGCCTCCAGTTCGGAAAGGTTGGAATGCAGCACAGTCATTCCGCGATCTGAGAAACTTTCCGGCAAACGAGCAATCAGCGAATTCAAGTTGAAAGATTAATCAGATTCATAAGCTAGAAGCTTCGCGGATGATGAAAGCAATAAATTTCGAGCACCAGGCACTTTGGGAGACCATGGAGAGGATAAAAGCTCGACAACGAGAACCCTGGCCGAAGGCTTCAATGTTGACATTTTATCCTCGTTCTTCCTCTCAAAAATCATTGGCAGTATGGGTCTCCATGGAGTCGTAGACGGGAACAAAGCTGATGATTCTCGAATAGCGCTCTTTCAATTATACTGAAACATTTTCTGACTTAGATTTGGTGATTGCTGTTCAGTCAAAATTTCGATCGATAGCGAAGTGATTGTTATTTTGCATGCTGCATTCCAAACGTTCTCTCTTGGAGCATGCGATGGTGAATGAGGATACGATTTTCGATGGCATCCTTACCAAGGGGAAGAAGATTATTTTCATGGGAGCCCAAATTAAAACTTTAATTCTTTACGAAAGAAGTCACGAAATAAATCGTATTAATTATATACCAACTAGACGGTGTACCCGGCTTCGCTTGGGTGTTCAATTTCGTCCGGCCATTTAAAGCTGATGACAACATTTGTTAAACCAAAAAATCCTTTCAAAATGTTCATCATTTGGTGATCAGCTCAAGTGACCTTCCTTCACCCTGCCCCCTTCCCTCAAAAAATGGGGTGAAGTTGCTCGACTGGTAAATAAATTCTTATGAATTGCTTGCCTCATCCACGTTCAGCTTTTCGGAAAGTCCCAGAAGGCACGTTTTCACCGAGCAGAATGGTTGTCGTATTCGTGTTCAGCGCATTGGGGTACCCCACTAGGCATGTTCTCGCTAGTCCCTGGTCAAGAAGAGCGAAAAATCAATAAAATCGATATAATCGATAAGCCAATCGATAATCCCAGGTGCAAAGTAGCCTATGACCTCCGCCGGCCACCGAAGAACCTACATACAAAATTTGATCCCGATCGGTTCATCCTCCGCGATTTCTATTTCGAACATACAAACAAACAAACAAACAAACAAACAAACACACACACACACGAACTTTCGCTTTTATATGTACAGATATATTGGGTTGGCGAATGAGTTCGTGGGGTATTTCATGGGCATAGAGAACACTACTTTCCACGAACACTGACAACCACACCGAATGGGATGTGTAGGTATTTCCCTCTCCTATCAATGTTCTCCTACGGCAGAATACGAGCGACCGTTAAGGTACATGCATTGATTAATACCTACTGTTATTTGATTTTTGTAAAACTTTTCCGTTGAAAATTCCAAAACAGCGGAAACTTATGTTACAATCTAATAATTCTCGTTTTGGGGTATGCATAAATAAACTTTTCTATTCTGTGGAATTTGAGCAATTTCAATCCAACTTGTGTAAGCTTCTAAAGAGGCTTTCCCGGCTCTTTCAGAATCCGCTTGAATATTCTGGCTGACTCTTTTCAATATCTTTTTATAGGGTGACGAACAAATGATGAGCCGACGCAATTCTCGGGTGATCTGAGTTAATGACTTCGCACTTGGACCATTCTGAAACGTAGGTGTCCGCTAATCTTAAGTTTGTTCTATCTCGATATCGCCTTCGCAATAATCAGGGATTCGCGAGATTTTCTTTGTACGATTTCAAACTCGAATGCAAATATGATCGTGTCGTGAGATGTCGCTAGACGATCAGGCGTTGAGGGCAACCTTGAACCCTGAACCGGATCTTATCACCTAGACGATGGTCACTCACTATACTACAACTTCAAGACATCCGACTTCAATCAACAGCTTAGGCAAGGTGAGGATGTGAACACCAACGATCTGACAGGTGACCAGTGTCTCACAAGATGTGACACCTTTTCTAACTTAATTCTTCTTCCCAAACTACTCTTTTCTAGACCATGTAATTTCTGTAGATGAAGCTTCGAAAAAGGTTAATGACTTCGAACTCGATGGTTAATGACTTCGTGCGATAAGGAGAATTGTGAATGGATATTAGTAGACGATTTCCTACTTCTAAGTTTTCCTAAACCAGAGCTTCTCTCTGGGGAGGTTGCGTAAGAAGTTTGGTGGCGCTGTAAGGGTGCGATTGACTACAGCCTCCTTTCGAGAGTTGACAACGGAGTCCTAGTATTGCAATTTCGAGTTTATGTCCGAAAATCCGTTGCAGATGTGGTTGGGTGGTGAACGGAATCAGGACAGCACTAAGCCTCTCACTCAAAAACACACACGACGAAAACCAGCGCAGTAAGGCATCGAGTTTCGCATTCACTCTCCTCATTCCTCAGACTTTTCTCTTGCTGAATCCACGGAGTCATTAAAATTTGCGATAGCAGCAGACTTCTGACCTAGAGCATGGTAAAATCACCTTCCAAAAAACTTTAGATTTTTGCGATCTCCGTTCTCATTGTTGAGACTTAGCGTCTTCAATATATTAATAAGAAATATTCAGCAGATTAAATGGAGGTTAAACTAATGAAGAACGTAGTCGCAAAATGTTGCGAATTTGTGGGTTTTATGTTTGCATTCTTCTAACAAGATTCCATACTGTAATGTTGTGATTGGAGCAGTAATTAAGCCGATCAGGCGATGTTGACTCTGCATTTGTAGCGCTTGGGATAAATGACGATAAACCACTAAATAAGAACATGCACTGTGTTTAAGCAAAGTTATAACCCTTTAGAACAGGGATGTTCGTTTCGGCAATTAATTTTGCACCAACCTGCTGCATGATCACGTATCAACTTCAGTTTAACTGGCGTGAAAACAGCACTCCTTGACGCAAATGGTGATGATGAAATTATAAAATAACACCCATCAGCATTGGTTGATGTCAAAAGCCGTGACTTTGCGTATATAGCATGATACTCTGAATACCATGGTGTAGTAGTTAGTTTTTGACAACAGTGGTTGGTTCTCGTCCACCACGCTCTTAGGCTTCCCTTGTGGCTTCCTTCGCTTATTTTGCTGCCTGGTGCAATCGTCCTACGCGCCGGCGCATTTTTCAAACCTTACCACTCCCACGCCCAGAAGTCAGTCATCTTTTACCGCTGCTGCCCACTGAACGGGTGGTCATGGAATGACATCCTTGCAAACGTGGTCATGCAGCATCCGAACATTTGTGGAATGTAGGCACCCTTGTTGCTCAACATTCCGAATTTCTTGTCGGGTTTACAATCAACAGGTGTTGACAGGTTGTGTGGTCATCGCTGGGAGCGCGCATCGAGTTTGTTGGGAGCGCGCGCCAATCTTGCTAGTCTCAGGCAGGCCCCAGCACGAGCCTTCCGTAGGGTCGAAACAAAAACGAAGCCTGCTTTGAAAAACCCAAATTTAACGAAGTCCCCCTTGAATAACGAGACATTGAGAAGAATTCAAATTGACGCGTTTTTCACGGATATCTAAGGATACTAGTATAAAGTTCTCTCAAAATACGTCGACAAGCGCATAAAAGTGTGCAGGACAAAAACGACGTCAGTTATAGGAAATATTTCTAAAGAAAAAAGCACAGAAACCAATACAGAGTTTACAGAAAACTTTCATAAAAGTTGGTGGTAATAAATCTAGGAGGGAGAAGTGAGAATTCTGAATTCCTCTACAGGCAATGCCACCACTGATGACATAAGTGGGAGACAGCTTAGATAGAACAACAGCTTTTGAATGAGTAGCAAGGAAAAAGACGACATAATACATCAAGATCCACTGGAAGACGTGCAGAAACACGCTGGGCTGATTTGACTGGGGATGCGGCACTGATTTGAGTGTAAATGAAACGCGAGCTGTCTTATTGTCGACGGCGCATCGTAGGGTATAAAAAAGTTTACCTTTTTTGGGCTATATCTCTGCTAAAAGGATATGATATGGGACAAACCAAGGTGCGTATGAAAGCACGAGATTAGTGGTATAGGTGTATGAAAAACCCACCGAAACTATTGCGCTTGAATAGAAAATCTATGCTTCTGAAGTGCCACGAAAGGCTCAGCCCTTCGCGGCTGCGGGTCCAGCCCTTCGTGCGAAGGGCTGGACCACTTAATGAGCATACAATTTTTTCATTCACATAGGTTTGGGGAACCATTTCAAACACTTATTGTGCACGCTGAGGCACATTTTTGCACAAAATTTGAAGTGAATCCGTGAAGTCTGGACTTAGTTACCTAACACAGCTTTTTTACTTTGCAAATGTTTGAAATGTCTTTTCCAAGAACTCCAAGTATTCCCTTTGTTCTTATTTTACCGAAGATTCCAAATCAATCCGTGCAGTTTCAGCAGCGCAGCAGTGCCTCGTTTCCTCCGGATAGTGGGAACCTATGAATGATCTGCTCCAATCGAACTTTTTCGTCTTCACTCGCCGTTATTGCGCAGCTGGAAGTACCAGGAGTCGTTTCCTCGAGCTTTTTTTCTCCTCGCCTTTATCAATGCATTGCACATCTTGGGACCCACAAAACCAATTTTTTTCCGGGGCTCAGATTCGGACCCTGTACGGAGCCCCCTTTGATTTTTGTCCTCTTCACGAAGCCCAGCTTGCCTCCGGGACAGCCGTGCTGGGGCCTGGTCTCAGGGCCTTACCTGCGCGGCTAGCGAGGAGAGCTGAGAGCTTGCCTGAATAATGGATGAGATGTACTTTGTACATTGCAATATCGTTTACGAAAAATATCGAGCTCATCAGCAGTGTTTGTGATCTCGGTACAAAATATAGTTGTTTACTAGCGCCCCTTCGGGACGCTAGAAAGTAGGGTGGGGCAGCCTGTTGGGACATGTGCAAAAGCTTCGCACTTGCCAAATCTCTAGAAAATTGAAAATAAAGTAGAACCAGTCTTTAAATGGGCCCAAACATGATGTTCTTTCTATGAGTTGAGTATGAGTATGAGAAGTCCGTTCTTCATCGTATAGCGCATTCGTGCGTATTCCTCACTACCGGGCCAAAGCAAAGACGTTTTCGATCGGCGGACCTGTACCCTGCCGTTCCCCACACTATTGGACCAAAGCGAAGTCGCATCCGAGTGGTTTCCACACTACTGGGCCGCAGCGGGCTTTCTTCCATCGGTGGACCCGTATTCTGGCGTCATCTTCACTGTTAGGCCACAATGAACCCGTTCACCGTCGGCTAAACCATATCCTGGTATTCTCCACTTTACTGAGTCACAGCGGACCAATCCTATATTGGCGGACACGTATCCTGGAGTTATCCACACCACTGGGTCACGCATCTTCCTCCATCTGAGCGCCTCCATTCTGGCGCCTTCCTCACAGTTACGGCAAGCCGGATCTGTTCTCCAGGGGCGTGCTCGCATCCCGGCATTCTCAACACTATCGGACCAAAGGGAATCCTTATCCCGAAGTCCTTCACACCATTGGGCTACGACGGGTCCTTCCTCCAACCCGTATCCTGACGTCCTCCTACACCACTGGATCACGCGGACCCGTTCTCTGTCGACGGACCCGTATCCTGGCGTCTCCCACACCACTGGGCTACGGCGGGCCCTTTCTCCATCGGTGGACCCGCATCCTGGCGTTCCCCGCACCACTGGGCCATACGTACCCGTTCTCTGTCGACGGACCCGTATCCTGGCGTCTCCCACACCATTGGGCCACAGCGGGCCCTTTTTCCATGGGTGGACCCGTATCCTGACGTCCCTCACACCACTGGGCCACGCCGGGCCCTTTCTCCATTGGTGGATCCGTATCCGTATATTCTTGATTCGTTCAATATCATGCCTTGATATATTGAGGCTTTTACTCTTGTGTTAGTGCAGACGCTTTCTCAAAACGAACGGATGTCGTGACTAAGGAATCACTGCGAGGATTCAGCAGGGGATGCGGCAATAGCATCCACCAGCTGGGGCGACCGCGCAGATCCAGTCTCTCTTTAACTTCCTAGACGCTGCAGTTCTGGTAAAACTCGTCCATTTCTTCTCTGAAAGTGCCGGCACCGTTGCAACAGTGGAAGGGCGGTTTTCCTGCTGCGTACATTGTGCAGCCTGAAAGCTTGTAAACACTCCCTCACTCCTATGCTGTGAGACCCAGCGAAGGTGATGAAATCACTATCTCGTGCATGCGGGAGAGCCAGCAGTGACGTAATTGCGAGTCCCGAAACGAATGTGTCTGAGTCCCTAAAAATCGGCCATTTCGCCCCACAGTCTGCGCCTCAAGATTACGGTGTCTATGAGTGCCGCCGCGTATCTCTGGCCGCCCTAGCCCCCTTACGGCGCTTTGTTTAATAGATTGGTAAACTTGTTAGCCGAACACGAGGTTAGTAATACTTTTTATTGGCCAACGTTTCGGCGGCTTCGCTTTCTTCAGGGCCTGAAAGGATCAAACGATGTATGAGAGTAGCCACACAAAAGCCTCTTCAGTCAAACATTAGATCGAGGCCATACCCAAAAAACCAGCAAACCCCTTGGAAGTCGGAATCTCACCTCTGCAAGTCCACCGAACGCCTGTGTTGTCAGTGACGACCGAACGCGTTAGACTTGTCAGTAGAGTGAGGCTCTCTGCCACAAGTCATATCTCGGCTCAGATATCACATAATTTGAGATAAGGAAGGAGTTCATTGGTTATGGTGGGGCACTCCTCCTTGCAGTTCATTTTTGGATATTTGGTGTGAATGCAAAACGCTTCAAGAGTTTTGCGTGCGGAAATCTCAGTTTCGAATTCAAGGATTGTGGTTTCTACTTCATAATCGACACCGTCGTGCTCTCGCATTCGATGACAACCTAGAGGAGTAGATAAACGAGAACTCGATTTCCCCTCAAAATGTTCCTTAATTTGAACACAGAGTGGCCGTGCAGTTTCACCAATGTATTCGTCACCGCATTTCCTACATTTGATCATGTATATGACAAACGATCTCGTGCAGTCACCTTCATTTCCAAACGGGCAAATTACGCAGTTAGGTGTCATGCAGAGGCGGTCACAAATAGGTTCCGGACTAATTGGTGCTTCAGATTCCTTGGCGGTATTTCTACGATCGCGGCCAAATCTCCCAATTCTGCTCTCCTCAGACAGAGTCGCGTGGCTCTGCTAAAATTATCGGAGATGAACGGCATGCGAAACTGGATTTTGTTTTCAATACTGGTGTGCCCCTTTCGCGTTTGATTGCTTCGCCGCCAACTTTGAGATGTTCCCGAAGCATAACTAACATAAAACTCTGAGCAACATCTAAAAGATGAAACGTTATATTGTCCTTCCTCGCCACAAGAATTCCTTTCACAATCCCAAAAACTGAGCAAAGAATGTGTCAAAATCGCAAAATCAGCCAACTTACCTTCAATATTCATTGGCCGTTTGAAGGTGGGAATGCCAGTCTGCCCCATCCTCTATTTGCTTATCAAAACGCATAAAATATCTGCTGATGATTTGGCATCTACGGATTCATCCGTATACAAGGTGCGCCCAATCATTAGTCGCGTTGCCGGCCCTACCGATAGGATTTCATGGTTCTTGAACCTTATACTGGTGCAACTTCTAAACTACATTCCTGCCCACCTCAAAAACACCACCATGTTTCTAGATCATCTTCGTAATGCACGCTTTGACAACACATGTGTGATGGAATCTTTCGACGTTAACTCTCTCTACACCAATGTTTCGAATGATTCAGCCATGCAAGCGGTATTTGAGCTTCTCACTGAACATCACAGGAACATAAATATGCATGGTTTATCCGTTGCAAATGTTATGGCACTACTAAGTGGGTGTCTCAGCTGCACAGTTTTCAGATGGTCTGAGAATTATTTTGCACAATGTAGAGGTTTGGCTATGGGACAACGTCTTGCACCAGTACTCGCTATTGCATTCATGGCAAAAATAGAATCTCCTATCCTAGAATCGCGTCCGCTTCTGTATTGTAGGTACATCGACGACTGTTTTATTATCTGTTCCACTCAAGATGGAATGAACAGATTCTTCGAAATAATGAATCAACAATCAGAGCACATAAAGCTAACGAGGGAAACACCGAAGCAGAAATGGCTCCCATTTTTAAACAATCAGATCAACATCTCCGGGCGTAACTTACGAACAAAGGTATCGAAAGCCAAGTAACAAGAACATCCTTGTACACTGTTTCTCTGCTCATCCTACGCAGACATGGAAGGCCATCATTGGCAACATGTTCAAGACCGCAGCTCGAGTCTGTTCTGGGATCGAAGAGAAACAAGAGTCACTTGGCTCAGCTACCGCTATTGCAATTTCTAACGGTTATGCTCCGGGAAGATCTCAAAGTTGGCGGCGAAGCAATCAAACGCGAAACGGGCATACCAGTATTGAAAACAAAATCCAGTTTTGCATGCCGTTCATCTCCGATGATGTTAGCAGAGCCACGCGACTCTATCTGAGGAGAGCAGAATTGGAAGATTTGGTCACGATCGTAGAAACACCACTATGGAACCTGAAGCACCAATTAGTCCGGAACCGTATTTATGACCGCCTCTGCATAACACCTAACTGCGTAATTTGCCCGTTTGGCAGAGAAGTTGACTGCATGAGATCGTGGTGTCATATACATGATCAAATGTAGGAAATGCGGTGGCGAATACATTGGTGAAACTGCACGGCTACTCTGTGTTCGAATCAAGGAACATCTTGAGAGGAAATCGAGTTCTCGTACATCTACTCCTCTAGGTTGTCATCGAATGCGAGTGCACGACGGTGTCGATTATGAGGTAGAAACCACAATCCTTGAAGTCGAAACTGAGATTTCCGCACGCAAGACTCTTGAAGCGTTTTGGATTCACACCAAAAATCCAAAAATGAACCGCAAGGAGGAGTGCCCCACCATAACCAATGAACTCCTTCCTTATCTCAAATTATGTGATATCTGAGCCGAGATATGACTTGTGGCAGAGAGCCTCACTCTACTGACAAGTCTAACGCGTTCGGTCGTCACTGACAACACCAGAGTTCGGTGGACTTGCAGAGGTGAGATTCCGAATTCCAAGGGGTTTGCTGGTTTTTTGAGTATGGCCTCGATCTAATGTTTGACTGAAGAGGCGTTTGTGTGGCTACTCTCATACATCTTCTTCATCTACATGCTTTCAGGCCCTGAAGAAGGCGAAGCTGCCGAAACGTTGGCCAATAAAAAGTATTACTAACTCGTGTTCGGCTCACAAGTTTACCAACTGACCACTATGCCGAGGTTCAGTGACGACTGGACTTGGGAATTGTTGTTTATTGTTTACACTCTTTTATCACACCGGCATAATGAATATCTATCCTCACGTGCGAAGAGTTCGGCTGATTTCTTCACATCTCCATCGAACAGCTTCGTCCAGTCGCCAACGAGGTCTTTTCCACAGCAGTTCCATCCTTTCCGCTCCTGACATTTTTGTGACGTTGATGGTGACGATGTAAAGAGAATCAGTCGATTGCTTTGGCATATGGTCCACGCTTGCCAAATGAGTATTGGATGGTTTCTTGCACACTGACTGCAGTAGGGTGTGGTGGAGGCAGAGGCTGGAGAGGACCGACCGTCCTCGGTCACACATGGTGCTGAACTGATAATAAGACATAATGGGTATCTGTGTAAGCATTCACACGATCATGTAGTTCTATTGGCAAACACGGGCGCACAATTGCACAATTGAACCTTAACTCTTTTCTTACAAACTCAACACTTTGCAGTTACGCAGGCCCTGGATCGCAGATGGCTTCTGATGAATTCAGTGACGGAACCATAGAAACCCTCTTCATTCCAAGGAATTTCGCTGTAGTTATGGTAAGCATACCAAATATACAAACTAATGAATGCAACCAAGGACGACAGCTCAGATAGACGGTCGTGGATCCAATGCTCGTGGATGGAAGTATCGAAGTGCTATTTATGGCGCCTTGGGTAGAGTTGAAATTGACGATCAAATAGAAGCTATTCGGTGAACGAGTACTAAATTCAATCTAGTATTGCTCCATGATTTCCTAATGTTTCAGTCAGGTGATGAAGAAATACCCATTCCTTGACGATCAGCGCCTTTTTGTCTATGGTTGGTCCTATGGCGGTTTTGCCGCCGCTCTGATGGCAGAACGAGCGCCTGAAGCATTCTTCAAGTGTGCTGTATCCATCGCTCCCGTCGCCAATTTTTTGTACTACGGTAACTCTTGGAGCCGCGGAGATCAACTGATAATTTCTCTGTCAGCTGAGAAAATTGATTGTTGTTATGCCCGTCTCATGTACGTAGCATTGTTCTAAGACATGTTCACTTTGGTTTAGTTGTCGAGGTTTTGTAAACTGATAAACCATCTTCAACGACCGTCCCTTCGGACACAACTGGCGATCAAGGATTCAGAAGAAAGAATATCGAAATCAAGAAGAAAGAAAAATAGAATCCAGAAGAAAGAAAATCAGGATCCAGAAGAACCGAGGATGCGGAGGGCCACGGAAGACAAGCCTTCGGGGTCGCAGCTCAGGAAGGTCCTCATGGCAATGTTCGAACAGATGCGGCTTCAACATGAAAAGATGAAGACGCTGTTCGCCACTTTTGCCCCTGCCAAAGGAAGTGCCGTCCAGGAGATCAGCAAAGATCAATATGATCAGCTGAGCAAGGACATGCAAATGTTCGTGTCCGACGAAGAGGCAGGTCACACATTCGCCTACTGGTACAAGAGGTACGGACCTGTCATTAGAGATTCTAATTTGCCAGACAGCAAGAACCGCGATCTGATCCTTATGACGCTGGACGAGGTTGCATATCGCAAGTACGCCGATGACATCCTACCGGTGCGACAACACGAGATCGATTTCGAGACGACAGTCGCGAATCTGCAGAAGCTCTTCGCGTCAAAGAAGACACTGATTCGTCGACGGTACGAGTGTCTGAGGAAAACCTGTCCACCACTGACTGCTAGCTATGTGCCATTCCGCGACTACGCTCGCAAGATCATGCAAATGGACGAAGACGCTCTAGTGAAGGAGCTGAATTACACCGCGTTAAAGGCAGTGCAGTTCGTAGCTGGTCTTTAAGATCCACCTCTCCAAGAAGCTCGTCTGAGAATGCTGCGTCGACTAGACACACATGCAGAAGATTTTGCATTGACGATAGAAGATCTCGTTGCAGAATGTGAGATTTTTACTACACTGAGAATGGACAACACAGGCATGGAAGGAAGTCACGAAATCCATGCTGTGCAGAAGAAGAAAGTCAAGTGCTTCAACTGTGGAGAACCACACTAGAGAAGCACGTGTCCGCTTCTTGCATCCAACACTGGACAGAAGATGCGACAGAAACCAACAAGACTATCCTACCCTCAGAGGAGGTTCTCTTCCCTTCCAACTCGACACAGGCGCAGATATCACATTGATATCCTGTCGAACATGGAAGAGGCTCGGACGTCGAACATGGAATCTTGTAACCCTGTGTCATGCCGGTTAAGACCGCTGACGGAACCTCGATGAATATAGAGGGAAGATTCTCTAGCGATTTCTCCGTCAGAGATCACGGCACAGGCAAGACTATTCAAGGAAATGGAACCTGCTCTGTCACCGAAAGCACGAACCTGCTTGGAGCGGAGTAGTACGTTCAACTTCCCGCGTACAAGGAGTTGAAAGAGAAGTACCACTGCCGAATGGTGACTCAGGAAGAAACGAACCGAGACGAAACAACCGCAGACTTGAAGAAGCAGTACGCAGGAGTATTCGAGTGCAGACTCGGCAGATGCACCAAGGCAAAGGCGAAGTTGTCGTTAAAAACCAAGCCGTATCGTTGAAAAACAACGCAGTACCTGTCTTCAAGAAGAAAGGGACCAGCACCCTATGCCTCTGTGCCAGATATGGATGCTGAGATTGAGTGGATGGTTGCCGAAGAAGTGATCTCCCCAGTAGAGCATTCGGAGGAGCATGTGCGGCAGTTGCACCAGCACCCGCTGCCCACCGAGGAGGACGTGTTCACGAAGCTGAATGAGGGACAGTTTTTCAAGCAGATCGAGCTCGCAGAAGCGTGCCTGCAGGTGGAAGTTGAAGAAGAATCGAAGGAATTGCTAGCGATAAACACACACAGAGGGCTTTATCGTTACAACCGCTCACCCTTCGGCGTGAAGTCAGCACTTGTCATATTCCAACAGATTAGTGATTCGATGATCTCTGGATTGGTTGGCGTTGCGGCCTATTCGGGATTGTCACAGGCTGCACATACGAGGAGCATCGCCGTAATTTGGAAGCGCTATTCGAAAGGATCCACGAACACGGTTTCCGCGTCCGGATGGAGAAGAGCAACTTTTTGATGCCGCAGATCCGCTATGCCGGATGCATCATTGACAAGAATGGTCGCCACCCTGACGCAGAGAAGATTGAGGTCACTCGCCAGATGCCGGTACCGAAGAACTTGGCAGAGGTTCGCTGGTTCTTCGGTATGATCAGTTACTATGGATCGTTTGTCGCGGAGATGCGCCAGTTGCGGGCACCGCTTGATGCTTTGTTGAAGAAGGACGTTGCGTTCAAGTGGAATGAAGAATGCAGAGCAGCCTTCACCCGCACCAAGGAAGTGCTCGCTTAAGACCTGCTGCTGATGCATTTCGACCCTAATCTCGGGATAATTGTCCCGTCCGACGCATCTGACTATGTAATCGGAGCAGTGATCTCACACGAGATGCCGAATGGGACCGAGAAGGCGATATGTCATGCAAGCGGAAGTCTCACCGCTGCAGAGAAGAACTACGGTCAGATTCAGAAAGAGAGACTCGCTGTGGTCTTCACTGTGGGGAAGTTCCAGCGTTACATATATGGACGTCGATCCAAGTTCCTCACGGATCACGAGCCGCCGCTGCTGTACATTTTCGGACCGGGGTAGATGGTGCTCGTATACACGGCGAATTGACTGCAACGTTTGATGCTCATACTCCTTGGGTATGACTTTGATCTTGAATATCAGAATCTCTGACCCTCCAGGACCAGCTCAGACGGAAGTTATTGTGATAGCCAAAATTGAGCAGGACATTCTAGCCTTCCAAGCTGCTGCACAATGCATTGCTCGTGCCCAGGAGCGCGATTGAAGAAGAGTCCAGGATGGACGAGAAGATCGCCGATCATACTGATGTTGCAGAAAGGAACATGGCCAAGTAAGCCTAAGGAAGAAATCGGCAACTGGAAAGCTCCGAGCCACGAACTGTCAGTGAAGGACGGATGTATGTATTTTGGCCACAGAATCGTTGTTCCAGCTTCGCTTCGAGAAGCGGTTCTGAAACAAGTGTAGGGGACATTCGGGAATGACTAGAATGAAGATGCTCACCACTGGACGAACATCAATCGAGACATTGAACAAACCGTGCGCCACTGTCCTCACTATCAAGAGGGTGCAAAGATGCCGAAGGCAACAGTTCTGAACTCATGAATCACAGAGAAGGAACCGTGGGACCGAATTCATATCGACTATGCTAGACCACTAAATGGGAAGATGTACCTCGTGGTTGTTGATGCATACTCTAAATGGCCAGAAGTCTTTGAGACGTCGTCGTCGCCAACCACTGCAACGCTAAAAGAACTCGAAGATGTCGTCGTCGAAGAAAAAGAAATGTTGTTCGCACGATTTGGAATTCCAAGAGTGGACATGTCAGACAACGGAACACAGTTCCAGGAATTCTGTGACAAGCAAGGAATTGAGCACGCTCGCTCACCACCATTCCATCCACAGTCAAATGGCCAAGCAATGCGCTTTGTGGATGCCCTGAATAGAACCCTTCAGAAGGTTAAAGAGGGAGAGAAGTCGGAGAAGCTTGCCAAATTTCTGCAGTGCTATGGACGAGACCATGTGTGCCAATACCAGGACATCTGTCCCCAGCAGAGATGTTCCTAGGGCGCCAAATGAGAACGCCATTGACACTTGTGAAGAAATCAGCGAAAGAGGAAGGAACACGCAATGTCAAAATGGATGAACTTTGCAATCGTCATCACGGAGAACAGAAAAGATAGTACCAGATGGAAGATTGCGTATGGGTTCGTGTTCACCACCCTCGACGTGAGAAGTTGATTCCGTCTCGTGTAAAGAGACGCTATGGACGAGTTGTGAACGACGTGCTCACAGAAGAGGACGATTTGTTGAGAAGACGCGTGAAGAAGAGCAGCACTGGGTAAGCCGCAAGGACACTGTTGCTTCCGATTTGCCGTTGAGACCGAGGTACAAGGGTGTGGAAGAGATCATCACCGACGCCAAAGACAATACCGAGGATCGAGGAGCAACCACCGTGCCGCCGCCGACAACGACCTCACCGGCTCGACAACGCCATCCACCGGGCCGATTTCGAGTCGACACGAAGGTGAATACATAGGCTACGCATTCATCTTAGAAGGGAGGTGCTGGAGCCGTGGAGATCAACTCGTTGATCTGTTTTATGACCGCGATATTATCTCTGTCAGTTGAGAGAAACCCGTTTCGTTTACGTAGCACTGTTTTGAGACGTGTTCACTTGGGTTTAGTTGTCGAAGTTTTGTGAATTAATAAACCATCTTCAACGACCAACGACTCTTCGGACGCAACAGAAACCTTTATCATTTCTTCATCTGTTATGAACAACTTTTCCACTTTCACTAACGAGCGACTATTTCAGATGCGACATACTCCGAGCGATATATGGGAGACGCGGGGAAGGCAGCTTACGATGCCAATGACATCACCGTCGATGTGTCAAATTTTAGGAAAACTCGTTTGTTACTCGTTCATGGAATGTACGATGGTTAGTCCTCATGAGAATATAAAAGGGATCTCGTAAGAAAAAGAGCTAAACCAAGTAATAGAACGAGAATAGTGCAGAGGAATCCTAATCGTTTCCTGCTGTGCAGTTCTATTATAATACATTTGGTTTCATCAACGATATTCTGTATTAACTAAGGTGCATCGTGAGTACAACAATAATTGAGACGGTTGTCAACGTTGCTTTATAATTTCAGATAACGTGCATTTTCAAAACAGTGCACTCTTCATTGAAGCCTTGCAACAGAAAAATATTGATTTTGAAGTTATGGTGAGTTCTCTTTGATCCTGGCAAGATTGGATGATTTCTTAGAGCAACTTTCGTGGAACTACCAGCTAGAACCCTCCATAGATCAGGTTACTGCGTTTATACTGACCGTTCGGGCTGTTCGGCTGATGCGGAAATGCCTTGCTGCTCTAAATGCTCGCTTCGCCTGCATTCTTCACATAAATCACAGAAGGGATCAGTATAGATTTGTTGGATACTGTCTCACGTCATGCGGTCATTTCATTTGCTCTCACCGCATTACTTATATCCTTGTGGACCGGTTTTCAACCAAAGTGATGTAATAATCTCCTTCAGAAAACAATAGTGACCATGAACAATGTGGCTGATATACACTGCGTTTCATAACTATACGACCACCTTATTTTTTGCAGCTGTTCGTGATGCAGCAAATTTGCAATTTTTCTATGGTCGGCAATAGATTCAGCGGACAAAATAACCATGAAACGCAAATTTCTACACCGCTCACTTTTTTCCTAAATTTTAAAATGCGGTGTTACCGTTTTTCCCACGTTTCATATCTATACGTCCACTAACAAATAATGAAAACTGATGAAAGTTTGTTGCCCCGGCTTGGATGTGCAAGGATGGCAGGTGATGGGTCTCACAATTTTCCCAGTATCCCTTGCGGTACATCCCTGAGCACAGAAGAAAAAGCTCAATCCCGGCTTCTAAACAACGCAGTACTAAGTGGTTGATCCATCGGGATGAAGACAGGTCGTACTCACTGTCTCTTGCTTCCACTTATTTGTAAAATTCTGACGGATACAACAAGAAGAAGGATACCAGAAGCCGAAACGTCCCACAGCTTATGACCAGAGGAAGATCTGAGGCAAGTTTCTAACAGTTGCTTGTCGCTCAATCAGAACCAAGCAGAATTGAAACTCCTTGTCTCGAACAACATAGTATGGAAAGCGCTACACCGCAATGGAAATGTTGTATAAGAAGTTACAAAGAACGCTCCATGCTCAATTTTTCTTTAAAAGACGACTCAGCAAGAATTCGTTCGACGGACATGACAACAGATTGGAGCAAACTAGTGATAATTTTCTAAGTCAGAGTAAAACAAATGAGGCTTTGAGAAATGCTTTCAGATCATCTCCACAAATGAGCAGAACTTTAATTTTGATGCACCTGACGACATGAGGAGCTACTGAAACGGTTTGCGAAACAACCCTCCTCCTCCAGTCGCCCCAACATTGGAGGCAGATCATTCATGATTTGGAATGACTTTTCTGCCAGAAACAGACTAGATATAGGCGTTCGTTTCGCATCCCATGGACTCGATGGAGTACCAGGACACTCCACATGGAATTGACTGCCATTTGTGAGAGAAATCGTAGACAGAAGTATAGTAGAAGTATACCTTTCTGTAGATTAACGCCGCAATGCATGCCAGCCAGGCAACCTAAAGCTGGCTTTCAGGAAAGAGAGCGAACGTCATGGATTGACCCACGTGCAGCCCGGACCTGAACTCGATGGAGAGTTAGTCGAGCATCCTAGCACGAATGGTTCACTGCAATCACCGTCTATTTCAGACGATTGATGGGCTGAAAACTACAATCATCGACGCCTAGGAAGATAGATGTAGGGAAAGATTTCCTGAAGAATATGATGAACAGTATGCTGAATCGCCTCTTCGAAATGGTTTTCAAGCTGAAAAGGCCGATTACCTATTGAATTTACTGTAAATGCTGTTGTATCACTGCTAGATTATTGAAAAATTGGACTGTTGACGAGTGGTCGTATAGTTATGAAACGTTGAGGAAATTGATAAATTCGAAATTAAAAGGTGAGAGAAAAACTAGCGCAATGGAAATTGGTGCTCAGAGGTTATTCTTATCTCTGAATCTGATGGACCGAACGGAAAAAGTCTTTCTTGGCCGCATCTTTTAATACTGCAAAAAATGGGGTGGTCGTATAGATATGAAACGTAGTGTATAGCGAATGATCACTCGAAATGGTTCTTGTTTGAATGGTTGTAGAAATGCACCAAATTATGAGGGTCAGCTTGAACACGTACTCAGGCAATTCTAGCGGACCTTCCGCACGCACATGCAGGCCTAGCAAGTGACTCAGGTCCCTAATTTGCGGCGTAACCTCAGAGCGGGCCGCCCGCTTGTCATATTTGAGGGCGGAACTTACTAGCGGACCGCCCGCTTGCCATATTTGTTTGTTTACTTGCTTCATATTTTCGAGTGGATATAGTTAAAGTTCCACGGATCTCCCTCATAAGAGGGATCCCAGCCGGTTAGTCGCGAGGCTACGTGGCGCGTCCCCAGGTGGCGGATAGGGGGCTAATCGCGGACCACACGCGACCTTGTGCCTGCCCTGAGACGCGGGTGGATTCAGGGGATGGACTCCCTGTTTCTGCAGTGTCGGAACGATCCATACCTTCTGCCAGCGCGTGGGTGTGTTCATGCATGCGTGCGTGAGTGCACTTGCGTGTCTGCAGATTGTATCCTGCACATCTATCCGACCAAAAGCCCTGCATTCAAGTGACTGGGAGGTACAAGGGAGGCGGTTCGGAGTTGCCTCCAACAAATAAGCTCCATCGTCCACTCCCGGGAAGCCCGGCTAACTTCCCGGTGAAATCCTACCCTAGCTACCCGCGGGGGAATAGAGCCCAGCAAGCTATCTCCTAAGGGTTTTCTTTTTCTTAAAGCTCGACACAGCAATAATAAAGAGTGTTCCCCTGATCTCGGAAGAGTCACTGGTACGGCGGCGCCAGTGAGGACGAGGTCCGAGGGGTTATCTAGGCTGCCTAAAACCAGAAGGACTATGATGACGATCTGTACCTTCAACGCACGCACGCTTGCATCGGAGGCTTCTATCGAGGATTTGATGATGCAGGCCAGGAAGATCAGGTACGACGTCATCGGACTGACCGAGACGAGGAGACACCGGCCACTGAACGCCACCTTCGACACTGGAGAAGAACTGTTCCTTGGAACCTGCGACAGTAGAGGAGTTGGTGGAGTCGGCGTCCTCGTCAACACGAACTTGGCCATGAACATCGATTCGTTCGAACAGCTAACAACCCGAATCGGACGTTTGCGACTGAGAAGATGTGGATCAATACCGGCCTTGACAATCTTCGTCGCCTATGCTCCAACATCCAGCTACGACGATGAAGAAATCGAGGCCTTCTACATGGACTTGGAGAAGTTCTACAGGGAAGACCACACTTTCTACAAGGTCATTGTTGGCGACTTCAACGCCAAGATTGGCCCTAGGAGAACGCCTGAGGAACTTCACATCGGTACCCACGGCCTACAGTGGAACGAACAGGGGAAGAGGCTGTCTGAGTTCATCATGACGACGAAGACCATCCATGGTAACTCACAGTTTCAGAAGCCAACCTCCCTACGGTGGACGTGGGAGTCACCCGGTGGAGAGTACCATAATGAAATTGACCACATCATCGTCAATCGAAGGTTCTGCCTGACCGACGTCGGTGTTGTACCGAAGTTCTACACCGGATCAGACCATCGCCTCCTTCGTGCAAGATTCTTCTTCTCGCGCAAAGGAGAGAAAGCCGCGAAGTTCAAGAAGAGGGCTCCCAAATCCGTCATCAATTGGGATCTCTTCACTTCGTTAGCCGGCTTTTGGGAAGATGCCGTTGTCGACAACATCGACGAAGAATACGATCGGCTTGTTCAACATCTCTGCGACAGCGCAAGGAGAGCCGAGGGCTCAAGATCCACCAAAAGACGACTGTCTTACGAGACCCTCGAGCTGATACGCCAGCGCGGAGTCGCGAGAGCCGCAGGCAACTACCAACTGACGTCCGAGCTCGCAAAACGGTGCAGAGAAGCGATAAAAGAAGACCTTAAAGAGAGACGAGCAGCAGTATTGGCCGAAGCCGCAGAGGCAGGAAGAAGCATTCGCAACGCCCGCCGTGACTTCGCCAATCGTAAGACCAAGATGACCGCCCTCCGGCGCCCAGAAGGAACAATTTCTTCATCAAGACGGGTAATGGAGAAGGTCATCCACGACTTCTACTCGGATCTCTTCGATAGCCACGTCCATCTCCCCCAATATCACCCAAGGGAGGATGGATACGTTGTCCCATCAGTTCTCCCTTCCGAAGTCCGACATGCCATCAAGTCGGTGAAGAATCGTACAGCACCGGGCCCCGACAGGATTCGATCGGAACATCTGAAGAACCTACCGCCAGTTCTTATCACCACCTTGGCTAGGCTCTTCACGCGGTACCTGTCGGAATGCAAGGTACCGAACCAATGGAAGACCAGCAGGACCGTGCTGCTGTACAAGAAGGGAGACCCACAGGACATCGGCAATTATCGCCCCATCTGTCTGTTGTCCGTCATCTACAAGCTTTTCACTCGAGTGATTCTAAATAGGATCGAAAGGACATTAGATGAAGGACAGCCGTGCGAGCAAGCAGGGTTTCGAAAAGGATTCAGTACGATCGATCACATACACACGGTCACTAGACTCATTGAAGTATCGCGAGAGTATAAGATGCCTCTCTGTCTCACGTTCATCGATTTGAAGAAAGCCTTCGACTCTGTGGAGACAGAGGCGGTCCTCAAAGCCCTGGGCAACCAGGGCATACCTACTCAGTACATCAAGATATTTCGTGAGCTCTACAGCAACTTCACGACCAGGATTTCTCCATTCTACGACGACATCACTATCGACGTCAAGAGAGGGGTTCGACAAGGCGACACCGTGTCGCCAAAACTATTCAGCGCCACTCTCGAAGACGTCATGCGAAGACTGGAATGGGATTGCATGGGAGTGCAAGTTGATGGCCGGCGACTTAACCACCTTCGCTTCGCTGACGACATCGTCCTTATAACACCAACTATCGGCGAAGCGGAACGGATGCTGGCCGACTTTGACGACGCGTGTGGAAAGATCGGTCTCCAACTGAACCTGACGAAGACGATGTTCATGAGGAACGGATGGGTCCCGGATGCCCCATTCTCGCTCAACGGAACGACCATATCCGAATGCTCCAGCTACGTATATCTAGGTCGGGAAGTCAACATGATGAACGATCTCGCTCCAGAGCTGGGCAGGAGGAAGCGAGCGGCTTGGGGAGCCTACAAAAGCATCGAGGACGTAGTGAAGAAGACGAAGAACACCAGGCTCCGTGCCCACCTCTTCAATACAACGGTTCTCCCTGCTTTGACGTACGCCTCGGAAACCTGGGCGTTACGCAAGCAGGATGAGAATGCGGTCAACGTCATCGAACGCTCCATCGAGAGGGTGATGCTAGGAATAACCCGCCTCACACAAGTGAGGGCTGGAATACGGAGTTCCACCCTTCGTGAACAGTCGAAGATCAGGGACGCTGCCGCTTACGCCAAGTTGAGTAAGATCAGGTGGGCCGGACACGTGATGCGTCTTAACGACCACCGTTGGACAAGAGCCGTCAGCGACTGGACTCCACGGGACGTTAAGCGCACGACAGGAAGACCACCGACCCGATGGTCAGACTTCTTCACGAAGTCCTTCAAGGAAAGATAAAATGCTCTTCGTGTCCCTCGAACGGACAGAATCCACTGGACAACTCTGGCTCGCGAGAGGGACAAATGGAAGGATTGCTGGCGCCCGCTCGGTACATCCGAAGATCAACGGGAGTCAAGGTGATCAAGGTGATAGTTAAAGTTACACTTTCAACTCGCCCGTGGGAACGACCCGGGCCGGCCTCATGACGAGTGCGGGCGGGCCGTTTCATGCAAAATGGTTGTTATATTCGTGTTCAGCGTATTGAGGAACCCCAAAAGACATGTCTTTGTCCGCCCCCGAGCGAAAATGAAAAAAATCGATAAAATCAATAAATCAATAATCCGTGCGAAGTGGTTGTCATATTCGTGTTCAGCGTATTGAAGGGAGGGCGCGCGTTTGGGCTCAGCCAAAAAAGGGGGGTAGCCGATGGTGTCCCGCGGGTACGCACACAGCGCGCAGCCGTTAAGTGACAGCCAGGAAGGCCCACACAGAGGGGTGAAATTCTTAAACTGTAATTTTTGAAACCCCCAAAATTTTTCCATAGACGGCTCCTTGCTGTGCTGATCGCGGAGTCGGTGTCCACTTTGTCAAATGACGTCACTTTTGTCCATTTGAAGACTTAATCTTTGTGTTCAGCACATGAAATAACCCCGCTGCACAATTTTTTTCGGGGGATGCCACGACATCGTATTTGGTTTCGTTCCAGAAGCGTACTACTTCCCTCTTATTTGTTGAAATTTTTCGAACCTTTTCCTTCCCAAATAGCCCCTTTTGATGACAATTTTATTTTGAATGCTCTATAGCGGTAATATATCATTGTTGGCTAGTAAAAGTAGTCAAAATGAGCGACGTTCACATCCTTCTATGTGAGTCAATGTAGCTGTCAGCAGAAGTATCGTTGCACTTGTATAGCCACAGGACATCATTGGCCACTCCTCTTTTCTAGCTGAGCTCACACCACCGCCTATTAAAGAACCCCGTAGACATGCCTCCGTGACCCCCTTAACAAAAACAGTGAAAAATCGACAAAATCGATACAATCGATAAATCAATCGATAATCCCAGGTGCAAAGTAGCCTATAACCTCCGCCGGCACCCAAAGAACCTACGTGCAAAATTTGGTCCCGATCGGTTCATCCTCCGCGATTTCTATTCGGAACACACAAACACACACACAAACACACAAACAAACTTTCACTTTCATATATACAGATGATTATCCTGGCGTTTTCCTGCCATCCTGGGATTCCCACAGTTTGTCTTGGCGTTCCCCACATTTTTAGACCACAGCGCACGCCCTCCTTCATCCGCAAACCTGTATCCTGGAGTTCCCTTAACTTCCAGGCTCCAGCAGACCCATCCCCCTTCAGTGCACCCCATATCCTGGCGTTCCTCATACCCGGGCCATAGCGGACCCCTACTCCATCGACATAACCGTGTCCTGCCGTTCCCACAGTTTCGGCTGCAGACCCATCCATTGAACCCGTATTCAGGCATTCCCCACACTTGGGGCACATCGGACCCTCCCTCCATTCGTTAACAGTATCTTGTCGCTCCTTACAATTGGCTAAAGGCGGATCTTTCCCCCATCGGCATGACCGCTTCCTGGCTTTTCCACACCTTCAGCGGATAGCAGACCCATATTCTGGCATTCCTCGTACTTGGAGCCTAACGGACCTCTCCTATATCAGCGAACCCGTGTCTTGGCGTTCCCCTCATTTTTTAGACCACAGCGCACCCCCTCCTCCATCCGCGAACCCGTATCCTGGAGTTCCCTTAACTTCCAGGCCACAGCAGACCCATCCTCAATTCGGTGGACCCGAGTGCTGGTGTTCCTCATACCTGTGCCAGCAGACCCCTATTCCATCGGCATAACCGTTTCCTGTCATTCACCCACTTTTTGGCCACAGCAGACCCATCGACCATAGGTGAACCAGTATTCTGGCATTCCTAACCAAGTCCGACCCCTACTCCCGTATCCTGGCTTTTCCAGCAGAGCCACAGTGAATCCCTACTCCATCGGCATAACAGTATCTGTCACTATTCGTCCCTGGCACACCTATCGTCCGTGCGTCCGTACCCTCTGTAAATCCCAAGAGCAAGGGAGGAAGTTAGGAGTTATCCAGAGAATCTGAGTAATTACATACTTGGTCACAGGAAGTGTCACCATGGCCTCTAATGACGCACTTTTTCTATGCATGTGAGTGTACAAATGGAATCTCTTCCATGGCTGCAGAATCGCTCAGAGCTTCCGGTCGAATGCTAGGACGAGAACGTGCGGCATGTGGGAAGTGCGACGGATACCACTGCTACACTGAGCCTAGAGAGCTCTCAGGCCGCACACTGATCTCACTCATGCTGCTCTACAGTGCAACAGTCAGTTTTGAGTGAAGAGGAGTGGCTATCCTGCTCCGTATATTGCGCTGCCTTGAAGATTTGCTAGCTCTGTCTCATCCGTTGGCTGTGAGACCACCAGCGTAGGACAGTCACTGTGCGTGGATTTCGAAATTGCGGGTCCCGTGAGGTCCTAGTCTCATCTCGCTCCATAAATCGGTTTTTCGTATGACGTTAGCGCATCTCTCCCTCCACCATTGTCTATGCACTGCACTGCACAAGAGATTTCGCAAGACTCTCGTAGTCTGACGCCAGAAAAATCTAGACCCTTATCAGTCTTTATATAGGAGGATAAGAACAAATCAGCGCTAGCGGTACAATACTAGAGCTGTGGACGCGTTGCTTATAGGCGTCACCACTTTCACCATCTTGCACCTTTATCACAGCGCTGGACTCGCCTCCTCGCAATTCCCTTTTTTGGACCTCGGTACACCCTCATCACAGGGCTGCCATCGCATCCCTAGCGCGGAGTTGTCCCACTTGCCCTGCACTTCACCGACCGCCAATGCTTTGCTTCATGTTCTACATTACATCATAACCGTTCCCTCTCCTTCATATGGCAAGATAACGGACTAGACGGTATGCCCGGCTTCGCTCGGGTGTTCTACTCCCCCGGCTATTTCACACTGATGAGGAAATCTGCTACTACCGGCAAATCCATTGAAAATGTTCATCATCTTAGTGATCATCACGCTTACGGGCCTGAATAACCCTTATTTAACCGATATACTGGCGAAAAATGAAATAGTGAAGTTATCTGGATAATAACTATATGGAAAAGCATACCATATTAGCGATCAGCATCTTTGAGAACCTCAGTGAATGCGCTCTTATTCTTCCCGGAGAAGTAGCGGAAAAAAGTCAGAAACTTAACTAAAAATCCGATAAAACCAATAACTCAGTGTTCCCTGCGTAGTGGTTGTCATATTTGTGACCAGCGCATAATTCCAGCAGACATGTCCTCACTGACACCTGAGTAGAAGCTGTGAAAAATCAATAAAATCAATAAAATAAAATCGATATCGTCATTCGAAACGGTTGTTGTAATTATGTTCAGCACATTTGAAAACCCCAGCAAGCATTTCCTCACCGATCCCAGAGCGAAACTTGTAAAAAATGTATAAAATCAGTAAATCAATATGGTTTATTGATTTTATTTTGGATTTTAATTGGCATGTCCCCACCGATCTCCGAGGGGAAGTTGTAAAAAATCGATAAAATCAATAAATTGATATCGTTATTGGAAGCGGTTGTCATATCCATGTTCAGCACATTCGAAAACCCCAGTGGGCATGTCCTCACCGATCCCCGAGCGAAGTAGTAGATCCCCGAGTAGTAAAAAATTGATAAAATCAATAAATCGATAACGTCATTGAAAAGGGTTGTCATATTCGTGTTCAGCACATTCGAAAACCCTAGTGGGTATGTCCCCAACAATCTCCGAGCGAAAGTTGTAAAAAAATCGATAAAGTCAATAAATCGATACCGTCATTGAAAGCGGTTATCATGTTCATGTTCAGCACATTCGAAAACCCCAGTGGGCATGTCCTCACCGATCCCTGAGCGAAAGTTGTAAAAAAATCGATGAAATCGATAAATCGATATCGCCATCAAAAACGGTTGTCGTAATCGTGTTCAGCATACTAAAGAACCCTAGTAGACATGTCCTCATCGACCCCTGGATAAAAATAGTGAAAAATCGATAAATTCGATATAGTCGATAATCCCAGGTGCAAAGTAACCTATAACCTCCACCGGCTCGCGAAGGATGAGCATGCAAAATTTGGTCCGGATCGGTTCATCCTCCGCGATTTCTATAAGGAACATACACAAAAACACACACACAAACTTTGGGTGTGGGTCATGATGAGGGAAATGTGGGTGGGCAATGTGTCTGCGATTGGTTCATTCGGACCCTCGCCCCGCCCTTCAGGAGCTACTCGCACTAATTCGCACGCGATTTCATCATAGTTGCCTATGCAAATTCGAATGCGAGTGGAGACGAGTCGACGCCGAAGGGCGGGAAGACGCCGCCCCATTTTGCCTCATCATGACCCATACCCACAAACTTTCACTTTTATATATACAGATATCATGGACCAGTTAGCGAATTTTGTTTCGCACACAAAACAAACTCACGTGACTGACAAAGTAAGTCCGTTATTATAATTCATGATTAGTTGGTAAGGCTGCGAGCGCATAAATACTGCGTCAAAAATATCATGACTTATAATAACGGGCTTACTTCGTCTGTCATATATATATACAGGGGGGGGCCATAAGTTATTGTACAACGTTTGCTGGCCCATTTCTCCGCAGTAGTAAAATATTTTTTGCCGCACTAGGCACTGTTTAATAGAGCTGGATTTGCTCTATCTTTTGATCACAAAAACCTCCTGGATACTTCCAAGATAACGAAAAAAGTTTATCGGAAACATTCATTGCAGACTTTCGGTGCCGCAAAATGCACTAACTCTGCCCGCAATTTCCGAGCAAAACAGCCACAAAAACAGTTTGATATTTTTAGAAAGAGCATTCTTTGCTCTTTAAGATGCATCTAAGCAGTACACCCCACTTTAGAGATTTGGTGGATTTTTCGTAAAAAATTTCCACATCAACCCGCTTTTTTCAAAAACCTGTTCTAAGTCCAACTGCTCCAAAGCAAAACTCTCCCGGGAAACCGGGTTTTAACTGTAAGATACTTTGATCCCTGCTCTATTCGGCAGCGAAAAGAGCAGGATAATCCATGTGTTGCTGGTGGAGAAATAAATGAGCAAACGTTGTACAATAACTTATGGCCCCCCTGTATATATATATATATATATATATATATGTGTGTGTGTGTGTGTGTGTGTGTGTGTGTGTGTGTGTGTGTGTGTGTGTGTGTGTGTGTGTGTGTGTGTGTGTGTGTGTGTGTGTGTGTGTGTGTGTGAAACGAAATTCCCTGATTGGTCAGTGATGGTGACTACGAGGTCAACAAGACCCGTCCCGGGTGTTGTGAGGTTCAAAGAATGAAGAGAAGCTCTAAACGATGGGGAAGTGGAGAGCGATGAGTGCACCACGGTGTGGAGGATGCGCCGGCGCCGAAAAGTGGGGAAACGCCTGGAGTCGGGTCCAACGTGTGATAAGGGTGCGCCGGCGTCCAAAAGTGGGGAAAATGCCTGGAGTCGGGTCCAACGGTGTGACAAGGGTGCGCCGGCGTCCGAAAGAGAGGGAAACGCCTGGAGTCGGATCCAACGGTGTGATAAGGGTGCGCCGGCGTCCAAAAGTGGAGAAACGCCTGGAGTCGAGTCCAACGGTGTGATAAGGGTTCGCCGACGTCCAAAAGAGAGGGAAACGCCTGGAGTCCAGTCCAACGGTGTGATAAGGGTGCGATGGCGTCCAAAAGTGGGGAAACGCCTGGAGTTGGGTCCAACGGTAAGATAAGGGTGCGCCGGCTTCCACAAGTGATAGGAATTCGCTAGGCGGGTCTATTCCTGCATGAGGGGTACGCTTGTCCTGTTTCGGCGGACCCTCCTACCTAAATCACCTAGATTTACATTGCTTCCTTTCGTATCCGTGTCCTCTTCCCATTTCGTTTGTGTCTGAATGAACCGCTCCTACCTTTCCGTTTATATACATCAGTGGACCCTCATCACTTCAATTACAACAACAGCCAGTTGAGCCTAAATCATTTCCAGATAACATTTGCACTGAATTGTTTACACTCAGTTCTTCACGGCCACTAACTTCGCTCATATGGAAGAGCATCACTTCGTTCATATAGGGAAAAGCTACTACCTACGGGTTCAAGGGTTTCTCAGGATAGCGATAGAACTGCGTGGAAGAATGCAGATTTTATCAATCCATTTACACTTTTGTGTTTGCTTCCAACGTGCGGTATGCGAGCGAAGCGAGCATCAATAGAAGTCTGGAAGTCCGGCGTTAGCCGGACGGCCAGACTGGCTTGTTAATAACATCTGTCACAGAGGCTAAAACTCTAATTGCTCTTCAATATCATTTACCTAACTCTTACAAATCAAACATATTGGGAAAGGCCTAATATGGGCTCGCAGTGAAGTGCCATGGCGGTGGGATGAACTCCAAAACTCACCACCACGCCTAAGGTGATGATTGCATGCCAGTTCACATTCACGGGGTATAGGGTAGCAGATCATTGCCACCCACGTCACTGCTAGAGCACGCCTTTGCAAACGGAAGAGATCACCGTCCTTCTGAAAGCTCTTCTCTGGCTGTGAAAATAGTGGGAGAGGCCAGCAGACGCAGAATTAGCTACCCCATGCGTTGTCCGCGTCCACTCGCCTCTCACACTATTTCGACAACTGGAGAAGGCGATCAGCTTCCAGAAGGGCGATGATCACCTATGTTCGCATATGCATGCTCTAGCAGTGACGTGGATAGCAATGATGCTATCCTATACTCAGTGGATGTGAGCTGGCATGCAATCATCGCCTAAAGCGTGGTGGTGAGTTTTGGAGTTTATCTCACCGCCATGACACTTTACTACGGGCGGTGGTCTCCTTCTGCCTTCGCGAAGGAGGTTAGACTTAAGGGATGCACAATCGCCCGCAGACAACTTCGGAGGTTTTCTTCCTCTTTCTTTCTCGCGAGCGATCCCAGATTCGTGGCAGCAGTGGGTTAGTGAATGCATTTCCACACCTCTACAATTATCAGGGCACTTCCATACGATGGATGTCGAGAAATTTTGCACATGATTCCTGTGCTGGGATGAGTTCGTGAAGATTGGTGAAGTTGAAGCGACAACGGTCGATTTGACTTCTGCGCCTTGTTTCCTGGAGCAATGTTGACCCAGCGGACTCATCCTTATGGGTGAACTATAGCAATACCTGTTTCACGAAGCTACCCCTTTTCCCAGCAAAGAGCTGCTATTCCTAGTGCTTGTAGTGTTCCGTCTGGACTTCCTGAATACCAGGTGTGTTCATCGAACTCTGCAAAGCTTATTACTCTGACCCTTCCACCTCGCAGTTTTCCAATGGGTTCGTTTCTCGTGGATTTTCTCGAACTGTAGAACCACGATATCTGTGTGGCATGTGTTCCATAGGGCGATCTCGTTCTTTTCAAATTCGGACGTATTATAACGTGAAATGTTGATGTGAGGTTACGAAAGGTGGAGATAACATGGAGAAAGGGAAAACAATTTCAAATACAGAGTTTAAGCTGAAGAGCTTCTCTGCAATGGGGATGGAGCTAGCGACAAATTTTGACACATTATCTAAGTCCCACCCTGTATATCTATCTCTTACATCTCTTGCAGGGAGAAGCTTAAATATCAGATTAGGTCGTTCGATTAATTGTGATGCATTCTAGGTTTACCCTAACGGGGACCACTCGATGGGCTACGGAATACCTCACTTGTTTCACAAAGTTTCATCATTTCTGGATCGTTGTGCCAAACATTGAAGGCAATTTCAACTCTCTCACCACAAACAGGTCTTCAATCCATGATTTCCTAAGCAGCTAGTCTCTTTCATAGAGTGTAAATGATACTCACTTGGCATTCGATCACCACTGGTTAATGATTGTTTATCAAGAAGAAAATAAAGATGATTAAACCTTTTTGAAAATATATAAAAAAGACTGCTCTCAATCCAATAGAAGTTCTGAATATTACGTCAATGGTAGAAATACTGCGTGTCACACCTTTTCGTCATCTAGAACATCCAGCGATCCATAGCTGAAGAAGAATTAATGTTATTAAAGATTTAGTTACTTTGCTCGGTTGGGTGACTTGCCCAGTGCTAATCGCGTCACGTCGCCTCAAGCAATACCGGTCCTCAGATAAAAGTAAGGATAATTGATCAGAGAAGCCGTAAATCTACTATTAGGTTGTCCCTCAATAAATGGCCGCAACCTAGTAATGAATTTTTGGCAGTTCATAAATGCTAGATAGACAAACTTTGGACTTTATAAAGGGCAAGAACTGCTCTATCCGTATCCTGAAAAGGCTTCCTCAATTACCCTTTCTCTGGTTTCTGCAGACCAAATTGTACGATGAGGCAAAAAATGGTTTTTGTGCTCTTCCAATTTTTAGACTATTTTTTAGCCCTCATAGGATAAAAGCCGGATTTGGTGTTAGCTTTGCATTTGGCCAGGTAGTCGTGTTGTAAGCAGACAGAAGCTGTGACTAGAGAAACGCTTCCAGGACGATACGAGTTGTCAAATTTGACTAGGTGATGGTCACGATACTTGTCAGAAACGAAAGTATAGTTCTGGAGGCGAGACCAGAATTCCGAAACAATCCGTAAAATGTTAGCAGCCAGGTTGGACGCAACTAAATCACTGGTTGCCCTGCCTTCGTGGCAGCCAAACATGGCAAAAAATGGGCAAAGTGGATCTTGAACAAAAGCATTGCTGGCCAATGCTTAACTTGCGACACCATTTACTTTAATCCCTCTAATAAACATTGCTGCGAAATTTTTTGGAAAAGTGGTCCATTTTTAGTGATGAGTAGACATTATTTATTAAAATGGACTTTTGTCTTGTTTGCATCGCTGAGAGTGATTTCAGAAAAGGGTAACTTTTTCCGGGAGATGAAATGCTCCTCGAGGTGTTCGACAGTAGCTAAACCAGGCCACGAGTAGAATTTACTTAATGCCTCGCCTGTTACCATTTTGGGTTTGGCTTCGAGATTCGGTTAAGAATGCCTTGATTCTGGTGAGCCGAAGAAGTGCATGTCCACTGGCGTGGCGGGCAAATCCACACAGGTTCACATCCTAGCAAGAAAAATTTCACTGAGTGAGACGTTGGATCTCTTCTTGTAATATTGTGTTGGCCGGACCTTTGCCTAATAGGGTATCTTTTCGAGCTTGCGGTGAATCCAGTTTTCGGCTAAAAAATTCATGCGAATCAATGAGTACTGAAAATTGACCTTTCGCACTTCGTTGACTCCTGTGATTTGGTCTTTTTTCCTTACATAATTTTCACTCTACTACTAAAATGTGCAGGAAATGCAGACCATTATACTTCTTATTTCAAGAGAAAATCTCAAGTTTGAGCAGAGTGACGCACCTTGGAATGCGCACCTCCAAAGCGGCCATTATTTATGGGACAACTTGATATAATAAGTCGCAGACCGTCACGTGGTGGGTGGAGCGAGAGACTCCCCGCGAAGCGGCGCTTTTGCTCGGGATTATCACTTTTTTTGAATTCAGATGGCCCAAAAGTAACGTGGCACACAGCTCCTAGAGAAAGCGCCCCGAAGCGGCGCTTTCGCTTATGATTATTTTTTTCAGGCGCTCAGACGCTCGGTTGTCAGAATATTTGTATAAGAACTAGACTCACGCCCAGTAATCCTCCTATATAAATCCTGGTAGTGCAGCAAAATTTTCTAAAGCGCAAACGTAGGGTGCCAAACGTGATCGCATGCGTTCATGGGGCTCAACTATATGTAGTGCTTGTGAAAATGCGGAGCTGACGATACATCGTGTTCCGTTACAAGCGCATAGATTAGTGGAGGTTGTGGTAGGACCGAGTCCCTATGGTTTCGTTCATTGCGATGATTGGAGATACGGTCGCCGATGATAAAAGGGAGAGCATTAGACAGTGAATTCAGGATTTTGCGGTGGGACCAGCGTCCTTCGCTGACAGCCCTGCAACCTACAGGTGAGACAGTGTTTACGAGGTTTTCGGGCTTCATAATATACGGAGCAGGATTATCACTCCTCTCCCTTCCTGTGCGAAGATTCAGGGACGTGCAGCAAACAAAGACGTTGCCATTCCAGCGATATGGATAACTCCGCGAGAAATTCATGATATCGAGGCCGCAGAGTGGCGGTGATGCTAAGTCAGCCCTTGCACTCGGAACACACTAAGGGCGCTACCCGCGAAATCCCTTCCCCTCTTGAGAAACTCACAAGATCAGCTTGATCACCTTGACACCCGTCAATCCTCGGATATACCGAGCGGGCTCCAGCAATCCTTCCATATGTCCCTCTCTCGTGCCAGAGGCGTCCAGTGGATTCTGTTCGTTCGAGGGACAAGAAGAGCATTGTATCTTTTCTTGAAGGACTCGGTGAAGAAGTCTGACCATCGGGTCGCTGCTCTTCCTATCGTGCGCTTAACGTTCCGTGGAGTTCAATCGCTGACGACTCTTGTCCAACGGTTGTCGTTAAGATGCATCACGCGTCCAGCCCACCTGATCTTACTCAACTAGGCGTGAGCGGCTGCGTCTCTGACCTTCGACTGTTTGCGCAGGGTGGAACTCCGTATTCCTGCCCTCACTTGTGTGAGGCGGGTTATTCCTAGCACCACTCTCTCGACAGAGCGTTCGACGACGCTGAGCGCGTTCTCATTCTGCTTGCGCAGCGCCCAGATTTCTGAGGTGTACGTCAAAGCAGGGGGAACCGTTGGGTTGAAGAGGTGGGCACGGAGCCTGGTGTTCTTCTAAGCTCCCCAAGCCGTTCGTTTCCTCCTGCCCAGCTCTGGAGCGAGGTCGTTCATCACGTTGGCTTCCAGGCCTAGATATACGTAGCTGGACCATTCGGGTATGGTCGTTCCGTTTAGCGAGAATGGGGCTTTCGGGACCCTTCCGTTTTTCATGAATATCGTCTTCGTCAGATTCAGTTGGAGACCGATATTCCCACATGCGTCTCCGAAGACGGCCAGCATCCGTTCCATTTCGCTGCTGTTTGGCGTTATGAGGACGATGTCGTCAGCGAAGCGAAAGTGGTTATGTCGCCGGCCATCAACTTGCACTCCCATGCAATCCCATTCTAGTCTTCGCGTGACGTCCTCAAGAAAGACGCTGAATAGTTTTGGCGACGTGGTGTCGCCTTCCCAAACCCCTCTCTTGATGTCGATAGTGATGTCGTCGAAGAATGGGGAAATCCTGATTGTGAAGTTGCTGTAGAGCTCACGAAATATCTTGATCTATTGAGTAGGAACGCCCTGGTTCATCAGAGTTTCCAGGACCGTTTCTGTTTCAACGGAGTCGAAGGTTTTCTTCAGATCGATGAACGTGAGACAGGGGGGGAATGCCTGCTTGCTCGCACGGCTGTCCTTCATCTAGTGTCCTTTCAATCCTGTTTAGGAACATGCGCGTGAAAAGCTTGTAGGCGACGGACAGCAGGCAGATGGGGCGATAATAGCAGGTGTCCTGCGGGTCTCCCTTCTTGCACAGCAGCACGGTCCAGCTGGTCTTCCATTGGTTGAGTACCTTGCATGCCGACAGGTACCGCGTGAAAAGTCTAGTCAACTTGTTGATGAGAACTAGCGGTAGGTTCTTCAGATGTTGTGGTCGAATTCTGTCGGTACCCGGTGCTGTACGATTTTTTACCGACTTGATGGGATATCGGATTTCCGAAGGGAGAACCGATGGGAGAACATACCCATCCTCCCTAAGATGACATTGAGGGAGGTGGACGTGGCCATCGAAGAGACGTAGAAGTCGTAGATGACCTTCTCAATTACCCGTCTTGATGAATAAGGGGTTCCGTCTGGGGGCCGGAGGGCGGACATCTTAGTCTTGCGGTTGGCGAAGTCTCGGCGGGCGCAGCCAATGCTTTTCCCTGCCTCTGCGGCTTCGGCCAACACTGCTGCTCGTCTCTCCTTGAGGTCTTCTTTCATCGCTTCGCTGCACCGTTTTGCGAGCTTGGACGTTAGCTGGTAGTTGCCTGCGGCTCTCGCGGCTCCACGCTGGCGTATTAGCTCGAGGGTCTCGTAGGGCAGGCGCCTCTTGGTGGCTCTCGGCTTTCTTTGCGCTGTCGCGGAGATGCTGAACAAGCCGATCGTACTCCTCGCCGATGTTGTCGACAACCGCATCTTCCCAAAAACTGGCTTACGAAGTGAAGAGACCCCAATTGATGACAGGCTTGGGACTCCTCTTCTTGAATTTCGCGGCCATCTTTCCTCGAGAAGAACAACTTAGCGCGAAGGAGGCGATGGTCTGATCCTGTGTAGACCTTCGATTGACGATGATGTGGTCAATTTCGTTACGGCACTCTCCACCGGGTGACTCCCACGTCCATCGAAAGAAGGGTGGCTTCTGAAATTGTGAGGTACCATGGATGGTCTTTATCGTCACGATGAACTCAGATAGCCTCTCTCCCTGTTCGTTCCACTGCAGGCCATGGGTACCGATGTGAAATTCCTCAGGCGTTCTCCTAGGACCAATCTTGGCGTTTAAGTCGCCAACTATGATCTTGTAGAATGTGTGCTCCTCCCTGTAGAACTTCTCCGAGCCCATATAGAAGGCCTCAATCTCCTCTTCGTCATAGCTGGATGGTCGCTGTCATACGGCTGTTGAGGAGAAGGATTTCCTCCCCCGTGGACGAGGAACTTATTTGTTAGAGGCGGCCCCAGATCGCGTCTCATGGGCTTCCAGGTTGTTAGAATGCGAGCTTTTGGCCAAATCCGAACTGCAGGATACAGCCCAAATAAAGCATTTGTACACATCCACACGCACGAGTGCATGTTCAAACTCATATACCGGCCATATAAATTGAACCCCGCATTGTTGAAGTGAGGATTCCATCCCCTAGATCAACCCGCATCGAAGGGCAAGCGCATGGCAAGGAAAATGTATTGAAAATGTGTGTCACGGAATTCTACGATTGGTCAATGATGGTGATTGCGAGATCATATAAAAGGGTAGAGACAAGTATGGTGTGGTGGGGTCGAAGCAGAAAAGGAGCCCAAAAGCGGTGATACGGATGGAGACGGGTCCAGCACTGTGGTAGTGGTGCGCCGGCGCCCAAAAGTGGGGAAACGGATGTCATTCCCCGGATGCCTAAACAATCATTGCCACAAAGTGCGACAATGATCGTTTAGGCCTAGCATGATACGCGCGTGAATTTGCTCGGTATGCATTAGAGACTCCATTCTCCTCTTTCTTGCATTCATTCCATATATATATATATATATATATATATATATATATATATACTTACTTACTTACTTTGATGATACTTTGATGGTCCATCTTCACTGCTGGGTTGGTCTTCTCAGTGTGGACCACATTCGCTCCAGGTTCTCCTGTCTCGGGCCGCTCTCATCCAGTTCGTCAGTTCTCTTTGTTTAAACGACCTGGAAAATGTATCAGACCAGCGCGTGAAGGGTCGGCCGAGGGGTCTTTTGACGTTCAAGGGAGTCCAGAGAGTTGATCTCGTGCTCCATCTGTCGTCAGTTCGGCGCATCACGTGTCCTGCCCACCGATGCTTTGCGGATGCCATGTAGTCTGTCAGGTCCTTGATCTTCGATTCCTTCCTCAAGTCTTTGCTACTGAGGCCGCATTTCCATTGCTTCCATCTATTCGTTCCCAGAAGACATCTTTCCAAGGCCCTGTGTGTCGTTCTCATAGCCAAGGAGATGTTTCTGTTGTCCGTCCATGTTTCAGTAGCATAACACAGTGCCGGAAGTACCGTAGAATCAAATAGGTGAGCTCGCAGCTTCGAGTCCCTGATTTGACTTGTCGTTTCTCGAATCGTGTCCATGGCTGCCCACGCCGCTTTTCTTCTTCGCCCAATTTCGCCTGTCAAGTCGTTCGTCATATTTACTTCACGTCCCAGGTAAACGTAGCTGTCTACTTTCCTCAAGATAATTCCATCCAGCTGTATTATTCCGTTGTCACACCACTGATTTGCCATCATCTGTGTCTTCTTCATATTCATTTCCAGCCCGATGCTCTTGCTCACTTCGTTCAGCTCGTTTAGCAGCTGGTTCATCTCTGATGTGTTGTTGCCAACAAGAACCACGTCGTCTGCGAATCGTAGGTTTGAGAGCTTCTTTCCGTCGATCGTGATACCTTTGTCTTCCCAGTTCAGTCGAGACATAGCATACTGGAGGGCTGACGTGAACAGTTTTGGCGATATTGTGTCACCTTGTCGGACACCTTTTCTGATCGGAATGCGTAGTTTTTTGTCAAACAACTGGATTGTCGTCGTTGTTCCGACATTGCACTGCTCAAGAATGTTCACGTAAGCTGGATCTACTCCTGCATGTATGAGCGCATTCAAGACTGCATTCGTTTCGACGGAGTCGAATGCTTTTCTGTAGTCGACGAATGTGAGGATCAGAGGCATCGTGTATTCCCTGCATCTCTCAATCAGCTGGACGATAGTGTGAATGTGGTCCATACAGCAAAAGCCTTTTCTGAAACCTGCCTGTTCTATTGGCTGGTACTCATCAAGCGTGGTTTCAAGCCGGTTCAGAATGATCTTCGTGAACAGTTTGTACGGTATAGACAACAAAGCAATAGGGCGGTAGTTTTCGATATCTTCTTTGTCACCTTTTTTGAAGATCAACACTGTCTTGGAGCTCTTCCACTGATCGGGAATGATGCCAGCTTCGAGATAGGAGGTAAAGTGATCTGCTAAGAGTTTATGCATTGTATATCCTCCGACTCTAAGCAAGTCCGCTGTAATGCCATCGGGTCCTGGGGCCGTCCCCTTTCTCAGCGATTGAATTGCAATTCTCACTTCCGAGACCAGAATGGGTGGTGGCTTTTCTTCTGTGGGGGATGGGCGTCTTGGGACAACCGTTGTTGAGCGGTACAGATTTGTATAAAAGTCCGTTACAATGCGTTCCATGTCCGTCCTCGTCGTTTTGGGTATTCCCTGTTTGTCTTTCAGGCACGTGGTCACAGCAGAATAGTCCGAGAGTTCTCGTCGGCATCGTTTCAGGCTTTTCCTCTGAGCGGCTGTCGAAAGTAGCTTATTTTTGCGGTGCTCTCTAAGGGATTCCTTCATGGCCGCGCGACAGGCTTTATTGATGACAACTTTCTCCAAATGCGTCGCTGCCTGATCTCTTTTGACTTCACCTCTACGGCGCAGCAATTGTTTGGCCTTTGGGTTCAGCCTTTCTCCTCTCTGTTTGTAGTTCATCATAGCTGCTTTGGCACAAAATATCGGCCCTTTTGCTAATTCTTCATAGTCTTCTGTGGGATCTTCCTCCTTTCTCCAGTTGTATGCATTCATGGCCTTCTGCAGTTCGGATTCATCATACTCAGGAGAGCGTATAGGTGGCCCACGATGTGTGTCTCTTTTGAATATGCGATCACTGAGTCGTATTTTGGCCCGTAGCAGTCTGTGGTCGGATCCGGTGTCAAAAGAGGGTACTACTGAAGTGTCCATCAGGCTCCATCTTCGGTTCGTGAGGATGTGGTCTAGCTCTGAATGAGTTTGTCCGTTAGGACTTTCCCAGGTCCACCGTCTGTGTTGAGGCTTCTCGAAGATGGAGTTTCCATGAAACAGGTTGCAACAAGACATCAGATCTAATAGACGAAAGCCATTGTCGTTCCTAGCTTCATTTCCGTGTCGACCTAGTCTCCAGTTTCCGTCGCTTCCATTTCCTACAAGGGCGTTGAAATCCCCGCATATGTATTTGTAGTATGACTTTTCCTTCTTAACTACTGCTTCCAGCTCAGAGTAGAAGTTGTCTTTGTCCTCTTCGCTGGCAACAGAGTTAGGAGCGTAGCAGTTTACAATGGTGATGGTCGCTTTCTTCGTCGTTCGTAATCGTAGCACAGCAATACGCGGACTCAGAATTTCGTGCGAATGAATGCTGGGCTGTACTCTTGGGTGGATCAAGAAACCGACCCCCCCAACGTTCTTCGCGTCAATCTTTTGCCCCATTATAATCAGTTCTCCGCTTTCCATTCTTCTTGCATACGGGGTTTTCGTTTTCGTCTCTTGCAGACATATGACATCGTACCTGAGCCTCTTAGATATGTGGAGAAGAGTTCTCAAGTCTGCGTCGGATGCGGCTGATCGGCAATTGTATGTGCAGATGTCCAAGCATTGTCCAAATCGTTTATCGGGATTTCCAGTGGCGCCCCGTCCCTTTCCTCTTCCGTCCTCGGCAGGGGCATCTCCGGGCGCCGTGGGAGAGCATGTCCGATTTCGGGCCGGTTTTCTCTCTGTTGCGAATGTCGTGGCTTTTCTGGTGGCCTGGTTACCCCTGGAGTGCCTTGCCGGAGCTATCCAAGGGCCGCCCGTTCACGCACTACAAGTAGTGCGGTTCTGAACTGCGTGGCCGTTTGTGCCGTTGGCCATCTCCCAGAGATGAACTCTGGTAGATGTTCACCCCTTCACCGCGATGAGGTGGCACATGAAGGGGTATATATATATATATATATATATATATATATATATATATATATATATATATATATATATATATACAGGGGGGGCCATAAGTTATTGTACAACGTTTGCTGGCCCATTTCTCCGCAGTAGTAAAATATTTTTTGCCGCACTAGGCACTGTTTAATAGAGCTGGATTTGCTCTATCTTTTGATCACAAAAACCTCCTGGATACTTCCAAGATAACGAAAAAAGTTTATCGGAAACATTCATTGCAGACTTTCGGTGCCGCAAAATGCACTAACTCTGCCCGCAATTTCCGAGCAAAACAGCCACAAAAACAGTTTGATATTTTTAGAAAGAGCATTCTTTGCTCTTTAAGATGCATCTAAGCAGTACACCCCACTTTAGAGATTTGGTGGATTTTTCGTAAAAAATTTCCACATCAACCCGCTTTTTTCAAAAACCTGTTCTAAGTCCAACTGCTCCAAAGCAAAACTCTCCCGGGAAACCGGGTTTTAACTGTAAGATACTTTGATCCCTGCTCTATTCGGCAGCGAAAAGAGCAGGATAATCCATGTGTTGCTGGTGGAGAAATAAATGAGCAAACGTTGTACAATAACTTATGGCCCCCCCCTGTATATATATATATATATATATATATATATATATATATATATATACAGTAGCGAGCAAGAAGATTGCAACTTTTAGTTTTTCGTCTATAACTTTTTTCAAAGTAGAGCATGAAGGCTCAAATTTGTAAGAGAACTGTAGATACTCATGAGAGATAGGAAGACTTTAAAACCTCCTCACCCCGCCGATTCTGTGTTTTTTAAGGATTTTTTTCCTCGCAGAGGTCGAAATCTGTAATTTGGCATCATGCGCAAAGTCTTTTAAAATATCGTCTATTGTTGGGATCGGGCTCCAAATTGATTGCTTGCATAAGAATCAACTCGTATTTGTTGGAAAATGTGCATGTGGTGCCTACTGGCTGACATTTGCGAAGACTATGTGAAGTTAGTTCAACAGTGATGCTTTGTGGATGTTTTCCCTCTCCAGCACTGTCTATCAGCTTTGTTTGAAAGGAGTAGATGCTGCTGCTAATGGTTCTAACCGTTTAGCTACAGGTGCTAGAATTTGATACATTTCATTGCTTTTTCGGAATTTAAAAATATCTCAGCAAATTGTAACGCAATCAATTGTGCACACCACGGAAAATAAGTTTTGAATTTTCAAATCAAAAGGCACCAGGCGAAGAGAGACAACTCGTAGATGGAGCAAGGGGCCACACATGCTCCTGCTAGTGACTAGCACTCTTCACTTCGAGTAGCCCTGTTTCGATAAATCCAAGGCGCCATGAGTCGCCACGCACACAGTAACATTGTAGGAACCCTGGCGAATCTTCACCATTTATTTGATCCTTAAGTATCCTCCTCCTCGTGACAGAAGAAATTCCAAAACTTATTTTCCGTAATGTGCGCGATTAGGTGCACGGCAACAACCCCGAATATTTCGGAGCTGCGAGCGAGCAATAAGCTGCGTTGAAACCGAACATTTGTTGGTGAACTTATAAAACCATCGGGGGCATCCCTTCCTTTTAGCAGTGGCAGACGCAGGGGGGGGGGGCGGCCCCCCCCCGAGAATGGGTCGCCAAATTTTCGAAATTACTTTACAATACAAATAAAAATCTTGTGTTAGTTTATTTTTAATTGTTTATTTTTATTATTATTTTTAATATATTTTTTATTTATTGTTTATTATTATGATTAATATTATTATTAATTTTATTTTCCGTCTGGGTCCCCAAAACGGCGGAGACCCCACTTTTCTTCCCACGCCCCCCCCCCCTCCCGCCCACTTTCTGCGTCCGCCACTGCCTTTTAGATAGAGCCGATACGTGGAGCCAGGGTGACTGAAACACCCATAGAGGATCACTGCTGAACTAATCCCACATAGTCTTTGAGATGTCAACCAGTGGTCAGCGCATGCACATTTTCAAGCACAGAAGGGTTGGCTCTGCTGCAAGGAACGAATTCGTTGTCAGATCCTAACGAAAGACTTCATTTTATGAGACATCGCGGATGGTGCCGAATTACAGATTAAGGCCTCTGTGAGAAAAATTTTTCTTAAAAAAGTAAAGTCAATGGAGTAAAGGGGTTAGTCCTTGTTTCTATCTCCCATGAGTATCTACAACTCACATAAAAATTAGAACTCCCACGCTTTTCTTTGGAAGAAGTTATAGTCAAAAAACCAAAAGTTGCAATCTTTTTGCTCTCTACTGTATATATATATATATATATATATATATATATATATATATACTCAGGCAATTCTGGCGGCCCGCCCGCGCTTGTTTTGCGGCCGGCCCCACATCGCTCCCGCGGGCAAATTGCAAAACGAGCGCGGAAGGCACGCCAAGCGAGCCCATTTATAGGCTCCATTTAAATGCTAAAAAGAAGAATATATCTCGTTAACTTATTTATTGAATGAAAAGAAACAAAAACAAAGAACATGCAACCACATGTAGCCTACCTATTTTGCTGACACTGAACAATCATTAACGTAATTTTTTCTGTTTTCCATATAAATACAACTAAGTGTCCAAGCAGAATTTTGAGCTCCGATTCGTAATGCGATCTACATTACTTTTAAGCGATTTTTACGTCAATTTTGGGTGGTTTTATAATATTTTCCCAGAACGACAACCAAACGATTGATGGATGATGAGATCCAAGCACATATTAGCTCTCATATATGTAATCCTTGAGTGGGGCATTTCAAATTTCGGAAATCTGTCAAAACCTGGAGCGCGAAACAACGCATGTTACTGGGCGTTGTTTGTGCTGGTGGAGTTGTAGAAAGTGATCGAAGTTTAAGAATCACAAGTTGTGTTTTTGTGTTTCCACAACCAAGATACAGGGAACTGCAAACGAATGGCAAACAATAGTCAGGACCGTGGCGCGGCTCTCTTGGGTAGAGGCGCAGGCGCTCAGTATGCTACGCTCTATACCTGCGTCTCTACCCAAGAGAGCCGCGCCACGGTCCTGACCATTGTCTGCGTCTGTTTGCATTTCCCTGTAGTTTCTTCAATCTAGGAGCATCTTAATTTTACATGGACTGTTTCACATTTCACAATCCTCCTATACGCTATCTATCAATAGACTCCGTCGGTGCCGCCTGCTTCTTCTAAGCGCCGTTTCGATTGCCGCTTGAATGGTAGTTGTTAGCGGTAGTAGAGAAAAGATTTTACTAGAAACTCGAAAATGTAATGGACCTGCATTATTGGGCTTCCATATGAACTTGTCTGAGGAGGCTTCGTAACTATAGGAGCGTATGTCGCGGCTATAGTAGCATGGTTAGGTATGCAAGCATGATATCAAGAACACTATTAGACAAAGCCTACAGTGCCCTTTGCAACGCTCTATAGATTTCGGGCCTCCATTTTTTGCGCTCCGCAGTGAGAATACCCAGTTCAGATTTTCTTTCTGTTTCATTTTCGCCAAGATCCAAGTAGAATCTATAAAAATGACAAATAGATGAAATTCAGGTAAGTTGGAAACGCTAGGAAATAAACCTCGAATTTGTCAAGTCCACTCTGCTCGGGTCCTTGATCTCATCACGGCCGTAGCCGGTCATGTCCTCGGCAAATCCTAAACACAAGCATATTTAGACGTTTGAAATAAGCGCTACTCACAACGCAAAGTCCCACCAACGAGTATATTCTCTACGATATCGGGAAGATTTACAGAGATTTACAGAGGTTTAAGATTCACAAGTATGTGGTGTTGCAGTTCAATGTACGCCACTTTGGGTGCGGCAAAACCACAAGTAAGCTCACTAAAGTTCTCAGCAACCACCTTTGACGCTACCGAGCGAATGGAATGAGAGTTCATCAGGTTCTAAGATAAGATATGGCGTTAATTATCACTCGAGTGGTATCTGCAGGTGAATTGGTGTGAAGAGCGTGGGGTGAAACTTTGGGCGCCCTACTGATTCAAAGTTGGATCTTGTAATACTTTTTATTTAAACACACCATACAGAGTAATGCGGACTACTGTTCATAAAACACAGCCGTTGTTCCTTGCTTTTCTTGCTATTTAGATCTAGAATCTAATTTGCGAAGTTAGGCACGACGCAGCTGTCCACGCGACGGCTTCGTTCTCCATCGCGTTACACGTTATGTGGCTGAAAAATTATAAACATGGCTATTCATCTCCCTACGTCGCTGGGCGGCAATGCGGCAAAATGTAAGCTAGTTCTTGTCGTCGACTCCATGGCGCAGCGGAGCCGTCGCGGCCTCGTTGGCCTATGCTCAGGCGATTGTCGCAGCAGCAATATTTAGAAAGGCTAGGAGAGATAGATGTAGAGGATGGTCATATGGCCAAATGGGCAATGGCAGAGTGTTAACAAAACAAGAAAAAGTATTTAATAATGATATATGAAGTGTTACGGAGCCTTGCGCCCTCTTCCCTATCCCCCACCCTCAAAAGACGTAAGCATGGGCGGCCCGCGAACATGCTCCGCCCACTAAAATGGCACGCGGGCCGGCCGCGCACAAGCCCCGCCCACTAAATCGGCACGCGGGCCGGCCGCGAACAGGCCCCGCCCACTTGAATGGCACGCGGGCGGGCCGCGAACAAGCCCCGCCCACTAAATTGGCACGCGGGCCGGCCGCTGGGCCTGAATCAGATGAGCCCGCGGAAGGCCCTCTAGAAACGCCTGAGCACTTAGACAAGTCGTTGTCAAATGAAGGATCACAAAAGCTGGCAAAACGTGAGCCATTTCGGGTGCTAGTAAATACTAAGTCGGTGGCATACACTTCTGATTACAGCTACTAATATTAGTTCTAAATTAGAACTATCCTTCCATAAACTCATTGACATGAAAAAATTATCAATTAATACCGACTACAGCACTGATTTTATATACGCTAATATTTTTAAGGGTTTATCATCATCCCCTCCATATAATAAACGGCGAAGATGTTGCAAAATGATCTGCTTGTCGCCGGGTGACTCATCTCCTGAGGGGGTCTATCGGACTCAAAGCGGGTCCCTCCTATAAACCGCCGATCTCTGAAAATAAATCACAGAAATAGTATCCTCTATAGTTCATTCATTCAACCGGTCGTCGGTACTGGTGGAATGCTGATGGATTGATACGCGGTCGTTTTCAATCAATATCAAGTATGCTTGATAGTGCACAACCGCAAGGCGTAACTTCAGTCTGTGAATGCACCAGTAGCGACTCTTTTCTGAACCACCTATACGTAGTCCCGTATCATTTCCAAGAATATGGGTGCAGCGTTCGCACGGTGGACGCTATCATAGGAGTGATTGTAAACGAGAACAACCTTCCAGTTCATACCTCAACTCATCCTCTTGGAATGCTGGAAGAAATCTGATCTCTTTATAATAGGTTGTTGCGAAATTAATTGCCGAAATGGACCTTTCAGTTCAAAGTGCTGTAACTTGCCTCAAACACCACTTTTTTCGTCAGTTTAGCAACCATTCAATCCGGGAGATCCTCCCAAACAGCATAGAATACATGCCTCTATAACAGAACTGAGACCACAAGAATTCGCAAACTTTTGGAAGCTTGCTTCAGATCAGCAATCTGTTGCTGCCGCAGGATTGTATCTGAAGCTCGGAAAAATGACATACAATAGGGTAACGGTCTGAAGAATGAGGGCATTGAGAGAGGATCTCGATGCCCTACTGCATCACTTTTTGCCGGATTAGTTTTGGAGGGATGTGAGGCTTAACGTCACCCTGGAGCAGGGGAAACCAGCTTTTGTTCACCACTGTCGATCACATCTATAGCATATTTGCTAGTCGAAATTGCAATGCTGGGTCTCTACTCTCAATATTTGGCTGTGTTGGAGGAGGTTGCAGTGGATCACACCTTTACAGCACCAAATTCTAACGCAACCTCCCTAGTGTAAAGATTTGCTTTGGGAAAACTTCGAGATGGGAGGAAGTGTCTACTGACGCAGATTAACGCTTCCTTTTATCGTTTTGGAACCACGCTCCATTGATAGCTGTTACATGGTGTAGAATTGGGTAGATTCTGGGAAGAAATTAAGTTAGAAGAGATCTCACAGCGGGTGAGACGCTGGTCATCTGTCAGATCGTGGGGTGTTCACTTCCGCACATTTCTTGTCATGTCGATTGAAGTCAAATGTTTTGAAACTGTAGTACAGTGAGCATCCATCCCTGCTGTTAACGTCCGAATGGTAGGACCCGGTCTTCGTTTCACGACTGTCCTCAACGCTTGATCGTCAGGCAACAATCTGCGGTCACGACCATGGTTGCTTTGGGGATTAGAATCGATGGAAGAAAATATGCGACCGAATGGCTTACTGCCCATTTGGAAGGCAATTCCGAGCCAAAACAAAAGCAAGAATCCTCCGACGAAGAATGATCGAGTTTGAAGTCATTAACCATGATCGCCCGAAAATCGACTCATCACTCGTTCGCGACTTCATAAAAATCCTCAGTAAAGAGCTAGAGAGAATATTCAAGCAGCATTCGAAAGAGGGAGAAAAGCCGTAGCAGAATTTTTCACGAATTGAGATAAATTTGCTCAAATTGCGCAGAAGAGAAAAGTTCAATTGAGCACACTCCAAAACGGCAATTATTTTTGCAACAACCTGATATCTTGAGAATGTTGATAACTAAGGCGGTGCAACTTTTGCTGAATTGCTGCGACCACCGCTAAGTATCCAAATCCCTGAATCGAAAATTTCCGTGGGTGCTGCCTTTAAGAGCAATTTATACCATTCAGACCCACGCATTCATTCGCGGAGGATTTTCCATGAACGCGGCATGGGAATCGGAATCCTCAATGAAAACAAATGGTGAACGCGGCGAGGCCGTAAACGGTGCGCCTGAGCTGCGTCATCGATGCGATTTACCCTATCCTTCATCACATAGACGCAAGAGCATCAAACGCATGCATCTAGAATAAAAGTCCTTAACACCTACGAAATCGTGCTAGTCAATATCTATTACCAGCTGCGCTCTGGTTCCCTTCCCTTGCTCTCACCATCCTTATTGAGCGATCACGAAATATGTAGTCGTTCAAGCCGCTTTTTGGAGGTATTAGTCGGCGGTCAGTGTACCCGAAAAGCGGGCCGATGCTTTACGCTCTTCATATTCTGGGCCGAACCCCGACGGTGGTGCATCAGCCCGTGGTGGTATTAATGAACGTTGCTGGGAAGTTCTAACCTACCCGCCGGGTGGACCAGTTTCGCGGGTGAAATGTTTGTATTCATGAAATCGGCGAGTTGGTCCCCGGCCTATCCGGTGGGTGGATGGAAGGTTCCCGCCTACCCGACCACCTAGGCCATGGGAAGTTCTACCCGTCGATAGATTTCCGCAACATTTTCAGATATTCTCGCATTTCATTGGTGAATCTGTGCTGGTATTTATGGACGCGCGGGGAAGGGGCGTGACGGGTACCCGCTGCCGCTGGTCCTCAGTGGGAACCCTCCTAGTCACCCATGGTGAAATTTAAGTTCGGAACGAACACGAAACGGAAAGACTGGGAAGCACCGAATAGATTCGCAGAAACGGCCGAGTTTTCGAGATGTAGGACGGGAAATGAAAGTTTTCGAACATATTCTGTGAAGAACTTATTGGGAAAACGTCGTTTTCCTCGTTTTCCTTCCTAGGAACTGTTCTCCACGTGGGTTTCTTACTAGTAAAACATGAGGAATCTCTACTACTATCTTCTGTTTTTCACCCTCAATAACTTGCAGTAGCAAGCAAAAAGATTGCAACTTTTGGTTTTTCGTCTATAACTTCTTCTAAAGCAGAGCATGGGCGTTCAAATTTTTATGAGAGTTGTAGGTACTCATGAGAGACAGGGGATAATCCCTTCACTCCATTGGCTTCACGTTTTTTTTAAGAAAAATTTTTCTTACAGAGGCCTCAATCTGTAATTTGGCAACATCCGCGATGTCTCATAAAATGAAGTCTATTGTTAGGATCTGACCACGAATTGGTTCTCTGCAGCAGAGCCAACCCGTATGTGCTTGAAAATGTGCATGCGCTGACCACTGGTTGAAATCTGCAAAGACTATGTGAGATTAGTTCAGCAGTGATCCTCTATGGGTGTGTCTGTCACCCTGGCTCCTCCTATCGGCTCTATTTGAAAGGGAGGGATGTTCCTGATGGTTCCATAAGTCTGGCTACAAGTCTTCAGTTTCAATGCAGCCTATTTCTCCCTCGCTGTTCCGAAATATTCGGGCCTGTTGCCGTGCAGCTAATCGTGCACATCACGGAAAATGAGTTTTGGAATTTTTTCTGTCTCGGAGAGTAAGACATCCGAAAGATCCCATGAGTGATAAAGATTCTCTAGGATCCCCAGAAAATTGCACTTGCGTGACGATTCATGTCGGTTCGAATTAGATCTTGCTAAAATGCAATGAACTCTACGAAACATCACCGAAGCGGGATGCTGTGACCTGGCACCATAAAAACAGGCTAATTCAGTATGAATTAGATGAAACAGACTAAATGAGACATTTTTAAATCAAAAGGCTCTAGGCGAAGTGGGAAAACTCGTAGATGGAGCAAGGGGCCACACATGCTTGTGCTAATGACCAGCACTCTTCACTTCGAGTAGTCCTGTTTCGATAAATATAAGGCGGCATGCTGAACTGATCTCACATTGTCTTTGCAGATGTCAACCAGTGGTCAGCGCATGCACATTTTCAAGCACTTACGGGTTGGCTCTGCTGCAGGGAACCAATTCGTGGTCAGATCCTAACGATAGACTTCATTTTATGAGACATCGTGGATGGTGCCAAATTACAGATTGAGGCCTCTGTGAGAAATTTTTTTTTTGTTAAAAAACATGAAGTCAGTGGAGTAAAGGGGTTGTTCCTTGTTTCTATCTCCCATGAGTATCTACAACTCTCATAAAAATTTGAACGCCCACGCTCTGCTTTGGAAGAAGTTATGGACGAAAAACCAAAAGTTGCAATCTTTTTGTTCGCTACTGTATATATCTTGGTCCTTTCTTGTGCTTTTCTGTTCTTTTTTCTGTTTCGCCAACAACACTCTAGTTTTGTTTTCGTATTGCGTTACTAGCTTGCAGGACGAGACCATTACAGCGTCACAGAATCTCCCATAATATGATCGAAAACATCGAAGGCTGCCTAAATCAAATCTTCTAGAGGTGGTGGAAACGGCTAACTTTTCGGAAACGAAGGAACCTGAAGGAACAAGACCACTCAGCAGGAACAAAATCACTCATAAGAAAAAATACTCTCAGAAAATAATCCTATGAAAAAGAAAATAATCGTAAATCCTTCCTTCATGTATTAGGGTGGTAAGAAAGTCTTGAGCCGATTTTTTTGAAAGTTCCAGAACTTTTGATTATTGATCGGTACCCATGACCTACCATGTGGTAATCGTAGACCGGGCTTCTCCATAATAGGCATATATAGCCAAATTGGCTTTCCTAACTTTAATTACGACGTCAATTCCAAAAGAGGTCCTCCTACCCAAGATCAGTTTTTCCTTCATTGACTACACCGAAAGAAGTTTCTGGAATAACTAATTATTGTAGATGAGAGTTGTGTCCTCTACGATTCTAACATATATCTTGCCATGCGGTTCCGTCGAGCAGAAGATCCATCAAATCGCACCCCCACCCAAACAAGTGTTTCCTTTTCTACCTCTGGATTTCGCCAGGAATGTTGTATTGTAAGCTGCTCTCGCAAACATACAAGGTCATCAGTAACACATACGCCAATCAGTTCCGGAAGGTCGCGGATGCTGTTTGAGAAAAACGACCAAGACGAGTTTTTTGTACACCTATGCCATGGTGACGCTAGGCCCCATTTTGCTTAAGGGACCCCTGAAAAATAGGAGGAGCTGGGTTGGGGCACGCTTCCCTACTTACCGTATTCTCCTGATGTTGCCACTTCTGACTGTCACTTATTTCATCCCCTCGAGGCATTCCTGGCTAAGAAAAAATTCACCAAAGTTGACCATGTTGGAACGGAGGTCAGCGATTTCTTTGGCTTCCAGTCTTCCCAGTTCTGGGAGAAGGGGAACGCTGACCGGCCCATTAGGTGGGACACAGCAGTGACTAACTGTGGCTATTATATTGTTGAGCAAATTCCATTGTGGGCTGAGTAATAAAATAAAGCGCAAATAAAATCCAAAACGGCTCAAGACTTTCTTACCACCCTAATATCTTAGCCCGAGAAAACTCAGCTAAAAAAGGTACAGTTCATCTCAAAAAAGATAGACAGATTCCGCAATGGCAGAAACGCGATAGGACCTGAACAATGGATGGGAAAACAGCATGCCCCAAGTTAGAGGGTCGATTGGTTTTCTCCGCCATCCTGCGGCCGTCCGCGAAGATGTGGAAGCGCAAGCGCGAATTGTCGATCTTTTGACAAAGACAGTAAGATCATTAAATGTATATGTTCCTCATGAAACGTATACACCACCTTCAAAAGCGCAAATAAAAAGGAGAGAGTAGGAAAAACAAAGAAAGGACTGAATCCAATGATTAGAAATCATTACCTCGTGGTTTGGCACTGCATATTCCACTTTGGAGGCCCCAAAATTTTCGATTTTTTTTGCCGAAACTTTGTACAAGGGGTCATCCGAGGTGCTGAACACGAATATCGTATCCATGCTGAACACGAATATCGTGTCCACTCTGTACCTAATCCCCATTTTTATGGGGTTACGATGGATATGTTATAGTAAATTTAGAAAAAAATACCGATTTTGACGGATGACATGTACAGGAGATAATCGTTATCAGCGTCTAAAACAACCCTTCTAGGCAAAGAAGATTCCACGGGTTACCGTATCTACAGCAACACTATCTTAACCCTACCAAAATGTTGTCAGTGTACAAAATAGATACGATATTCGTGTTCAGCACTTCAAGTAACTCCCCTCTCCCATACCAATTTTAGGCGAGTTTTTTTTTTTTTTGAAGATTTAGGGTCTCTAATCTGGAGTAGTGCCCGCGGTGGTTTTTTTTCGGGTAGATGGCGTTTTCCGGGTGAATTAAGGGTAGTGAGCAATCAAATAACACACATATCCGAAAATAAAAAGAAATACTGTTTGGGCAGTGAAAACAAATAAGTCCGGAATGGAGATAACATTCAATTCGCTAAGTGGCCAGCAAGACAACTCTTCTGAACTTTAAGAAGTCATTACTCTGTCAAGATTCGCCAAAGAAATACAATAACATTAAAAAATGTCGCGGAAATCCATCGACGGGTAGAAATTTCCGAGGCCTAAATGGTCGGGTAAGCGGGAACCTCCCCGTCCACCCGCCTGATAGGCCGGGAAGCAACGGTTCCATGAATCGAAACCTTTTATCGGCGAGTAGGTTAACACTTCCCGCCGGCGGCGTTCATGAATACCGCTAAAGAGCTTTCGTTGGAAATTTGCCGGCGGATGCAACAGGATTTGCCCTTGTGATTGCATGGGCCCTTATCACTGAAAACCACTCCAACAACACACCATACTGGTGTGGTCCATTTCTACTCGGACGCTTTTTGAACAACAGCTGCTCAAGACGACTATGCGCTACTGGAGGTGGTTGAATTGTCACAATTCAGTTCAGAAAACGGCATTTTGACGTGATTCAGTCCTAAAGTGTAAACTCTAACATCATCTTAATGATTTCTTGGATGCCTCTGTGGTGTTTTTGTTCACCAGTGAGTCTCATGATTATGCGACATCACCCCCTCCCCCTCCACCTGAAAAAATTACATCACCGATATTCCTCCAGATTTTGGAACAACCTATGCGCAGCAGAGATAGTCGTCACCAATGAAAACCTCAGTGTTTGAAGCCCAATTTCTTCTGAACTTCTTCTCTTTCTATAAGAGAAGGTATTATTATTAAACCAGTCTGGCCGTCCAGCTAACGCCGGACTTCCAGACTTCTATTGATGCTCGCTTCGCTCGCATACTGCACCTTGAAAACAAACACAAAAGTGTAGATGGATTGAAAAAATCTGCATCCTTCCACGCAGTTCTATCGCTTTCCTGAGAAACCCTTGATCCCGTAAGTGGTAGCTTTCCCCCATATGAACGAAGTTATGCTCTTCCATATGAGCGAAGTATATGGCCGTGAAGAACTGAGTGTAACCAATTCAGTGCAAATGTTATGTTGAAATGATTCAGGCTCAACTGGTTGTTGTGGTGATTCAAGTGATAAGGATCCACCGGTGTATATAAATGGAAAGGAAGGAGTGCTTCTTCTCCAAAGGAATTGGACGAGAACACCTATACGAAAGGAAGCAATGTACATCTGGGCGATTTAGGTAGGAGGGTCCGCCGAAACAGGATAAGCGTAGCCCTCATGCAGGAAGACCCGCCTAACGAATTCCTATTACTTGTGGAAGCCGGCGCACCCTTATCACACCGTTGGACCCGACTCCAGGCGTTTCTTCACTTTTGAACGCCGGAGCTCCCTTATCACGCCGAAAACCCGACTCCAGGCGTTCTTCCACTTTTGGGCGCCGGCGCACCTTTATCACACCATTGGACCCGACCCCAGGCGTTTTTCCACTTTTGGGCGCCGGCGCACCTTTATCACACCATTGGACCCGTCCCCAGGCGTTTCCCCACTTTTCGGCGCCGGCGCACCCTCCACACCGCGGAGCACTCACCGCTCTCCACTTCCCCATCCTTTAGAGCATCTCTTTATTCTTTGAACCTCACCATACCCATCCCTATCATCTTGTTGACCTCGTAATAACCATCACTGGCCAATCAGGGAATTTCGCTTCTGACGCACACACACACACACACACACACACACACACACACACACACACACACACACACACACACACACACACACACACACACACACACACACACACACACGTGACAGACGAAGTAAGCCCGTTATTATAAGTCACCAGTCTGGCCGTCCGGCTAACGCCAGACCTCGAGACTTCTACTGATGCTCGCTTCGCTCGCACACTCCGCATACGATGCAGAAAAAAAGGTGGACAGATTTAGTAGATGCTGTATCCCCCCGAGTAAGTCCATCGACTTTTGGAAAGCTCTCGATCGCGTGAGCGGTAGCCTTCCTCCACGTGAGAGAAGTAATTTCGTTTGATTGCCCCTAGTGGCCGTTGTTGATTGGATTCAGTGGAAATGCTCTCTTGAAATTATCTATCTTTAGCAGGTTGTTGTGGTAACTCAAGTGATAAGGGTCTGCCCATGTATAAAAACGGAGTGAAGGGTGGGGTCGATTCAAATACAAATGGACTGGAATGAGGAGGGGAATACGGATTGGAGTAGGTTGAAAGAATAGCCGGAACGGGTGCCAGGGCACCAACCATGGAGAAATTTACCTAGGCCTTGACGAACTTCCTTTTCTGGACGCGGGCGCCCTTATCACAACGCTGGATCGTCGTGCGTTTCCCCACCTTTGGGCGCCGGCACACCCTTATCACAGTGGTGGACCCGTCTCCCCCCACTTTGGGCGCCGGCGCACCATTATCACGGTGGTGGACCCGTCTCCCCCCACTTTGGGCGCCGGCGCACCCTTATCACAGTGGTGGACCCGTCTCCCCCCACTTTGGGCGCCGGCGCACCCTTATCACAGTGGTGGACCCGTCTTCCCCACATTGGGCGCCGGCGCAGCCTTATCACAGTGGTGGACCCGTCTCCCCCCACTTTGGGCGCCGGCGCACCCTTATCACAGTGGTGGACCCGTCTTCCCCACATTGGGCGCCGGCGCACCTTTATCAGAGTGGTGGACCCGTCTCCCCCCACTTTGGGCGCCGGCGCACCATTATCACGGTGGTGGACCCGTCTCCCCCCACTTTGGGCGCCGGCGCACCCTTATCACAGTGGTGGACCCGTCTCCCCCCCACTTTGGGCGCCGGCGCACCCTTATCACAGTGGTGGACCCGTCTTCCCCACATTGGGCGCCGGCGCACCTTTATCAGAGTGGTGGACCCGTCTCCCCCCACTTTGGGCGCCGGCGCACCTTATCACGGTGGTGGACCCGTCTCCCCCCACTTTGGGCGCCGGCGCACCCTTATCACAGTGGTGGACCCGTCTCCCCCCACTTTGGGCGCCGGCGCACCCTTATCACAGTGATGGACCCGTCTCCCCCACATTGGGCGCCGGCGCACCCTTATCACAGTGGTGGACCCGTCTCCCCCCACTTTGGGCGCCGCGCACCCTTATCACAGTGGTGGACCCGTCTCCCCCACTTTGGGCGCCGGCGCACCCTTATCACAGTGGTGGACCCGTCTCCCCCCACTTTGGGCGCCGCGCACCCTTATCACAGTGTGGACCCGTCTCCCCCCACTTTGGGCGCCGGTGCACCCTTATCACAGTGGTGGACCCGTCTCCCCCCACTTTGGGCGCCGGCGCACCCTTATCACAGTGATGGACCCGTCTCCCCCACATTGGGCGCCGGCGCACCTTTATCAGAGTGGTGGACCCGTCTCCCCCCACTTTGGGCGCCGACGCACCCTTATCACAGTGATGGACCCGTCTCCCCCCACATTGGGCGCCGGCGCACCCTTATCACAGTGGTGGACCCGTCTCCCCCACTTTGCGCACCCGGACCCGTCCCCCACATTGGGCGCCGGCGCACCTTATCAGTGTGGTGGACCCGTCTCCCCCCACTTTGGGCGCCGGCGCGCCCTTATCACAGTGGTGGACCCGTCTCCCCCCACTTTCGGCGCCGGCGCACCCTTATCACAGTGATGGACCCGTCTCCCCCACATTGGGCGCCGGCGCAGCCCTTCTCCATGGACTCGATTTACGGACCCGTTGTACACCATCCGACCTTCTGTTCGATCTCATCCCTACCCCACTCCACCACACGACACCCGTTCCTAGCCTTTTATACGATCTCACGATTATTGACCAATCGTAGAATTTCGTAACGGTCTGACACACATACTTACATACTTACATACATACAGACACACATGTAAACAGGCTAAGCCCGTTATTATATAGAATGAATGATGATTATATCAAAAGCACACCTATGCTTTTTTTTTGCTGTGGATTTGAATACGGGGCGCTGATCATAAATTACATATCCATTTAGCACCATTGCTCCTTTTTCGAGGGTGATTCTCATTGTCAGATAGGGTTATTTTATCTGTGAAAAAGCTCTTTCTCATTTATAAGTGAACCCGTTTATTAGCATCTTCACAACCTCATAGATTAGGAACAAATATCACACCGGTGTGAGTCTGTCGAGGGAGGTCTTTGCGGATTAATTGGAGTTGGGGGGAGCACTTGGTATTGGTCGATAATATGACCTGTCCTACACGTTCTGACTTGTTTGCATTCAATGTAGGTAAGTACAGCAGATTAGGAGAGCTAACAAGTAAGAGCGTTCTGGACGTGTCAGCTAGCAAGTCAGAACGTGTAGGACCGGTCATATCAACGACCAATACCAAGTGCCCCCCCCCACTCCATTCTCGCCGTCTTTCCGTCTTTGCTTCAATAATATCGTCGACGACACCTGACCGTGCGAACGACAGTATAGATACATTTATAGTACGTCGGTGTCCAATCCGGATAACAGAAGATACGTAATGATCATTGCTATCCGACAATCGATACGTGTCATTCGTTATCCGGCCGGATCGGACTCCGACGAACTATAAATGTAGCTTATGGCTCTTTCCATTGCACAGCGCAAGATCTCATTTTACAACATCTACTTATTATTAATTGGCAGTTCATATGTGCGTGTGTGTGCACAAGAATAAACCTTCAAAAACGCAATACCTCAACCAACGTGATCATCGCATCAAGTTATGTACGAAAAAGTGGTAAATGTTGATTTTTACCTGAATTTGGATGTGTTTTGGGCCACCTTTGCGATGTTCGACATGTTAATGACCGACAGTTGTTTTCAACACGATCGGAATGAGTGAGATAGGTCTATGATTACAGGACTGTATAAAAAGAAAGAGATGGGTGGGATGTCTTTATAACGAAGAGGAGAAACGAAGCGGACGAGTAATAACACGTATGAGGATTCGGCCATAGTCTATGTTAGAGGTGTGCTATCGGTTTGACAAGGATGTTCTGGCGTCCAAAACTGGAGGAACTCCTGGAGGCGGGTCTCAACGGTGAAGCCCGTCAAATGTGTTGCCAAACAAGAGGTCCCGTAAAATGTATTGCCGAACAAAAATAGTAAAAAGTAGGGGGAGGGGGGGCACTTGGTACTGGTCGATGATATGACCTGTGCTACACGTTTTGACTTGTTTGTATTTTGGTTAACTACTATACATTAGGTGAACTAACAAGTTAGAGCGTTCTGAACTTATCAACTAGCAAGTCCAAACGTGTAGGACAGGTCATATTATCGACTTTTGCTAGGTGGCCTCTCCAGCTCCATTTTGCCCCAAAACTCGTCTAACGTAGCCACGCAAAACTTGTCAATTGTATCACCGCACAAATCTTGCCATTGCCGAACACATTCTCTTGCCAAATATACCGCCATCCAACATTAGAATAGGGTGGGCCATAAATACGATCATTCTATCTATATAATAACGGGCTTAGCCTGTTTACATGTGTGTCTATAAGTACAGTGGACGGCAATGGCGGTGGCCCATCTGCGGCCTCGAGAAGTACGCAGCGCGACCGCGCTGCGCGCGCCGACATCGGTGTCGCACCAGCCGAAATGCTATTTCTAGGGTTTTTTCTTCCCGATTTGGTTGCCAATCCTTAAAATCGGGTAGAAAAGCTGCTAGAAGTTGCATAACAGCAGCAGAATACATAGGTTGTGGTGCGCGCGGCGCGGTTGCGCGACGTCCTTCTCGAGGCCGCAGATGGGCCAGCGCTATTGACGTCCACTGTATGTAAGTATGTGTGTCAGACCGTTACGAAATTCTACGATTGGTCGATGATCGTGATTGTGAGACCATATAAAAGGCTAGGAACGGGTGTGGTGTGGTATAGTGGGGTAGGGATGAGATCGAACAGAAGGTCGGTTGGTGTACAACGGGTCCGTCCGTCAATGGAGTCCATGGAGAAGGGCTGCGCCGGCGCCCAAAGTGGGGGGAGGCGGGTCCACCACTGTGATAAGGCTGCGCCGGCGCCCAAAGTGGGGGGAGGCGGGTCCATCACTGTGATAAGGCTGCGCCGGCGCCCAAAGTGGGGGAGACGGGTCCAACGCTGTGATAAGGCCCCGCCGGCGCCTAAAAGTGGTGGAGGCAGGTCCACTGCTGTAGTATGGAGCGGCGAAGCCCAGGAAGTGGGGAGACGAGTCCATCGCTGTGATAAGGGTGTGGCAGTTTCTAACAGTTTGAAAGCGTCAAGAGGGGGAGGGGGAGATCACATGAAATCCACTTATCACACGGCTGAACCCATCAGCCGGCGAACATCCACTTCTGTACGCCGGCGCACCTCTATCCGATACAGCGCATAACAGTCAGTATAGCATCAAAGGCACCTATCAGGGTCTAATGTTATTGGAGGAGTGCACCTACACCAGTTAGAAAAAAAGCAGTACATGACGAGTTCTCCTGCAAGTGAGGGCCGTAACAGAGCGCAATATTGGTAAGTGTCAAACGATGGCACCCTGTAATAGGTGTATAATGTGCAGTTGTATCCTTTGCTCCATCTCCACTGTTGATTCCCTCTCATTTATACCTAACCATACCCCATCGCCCTCTTTTATACGCATGCTAACTCTAATCATTTTTCCAACCATAACATGCAAGAACTGGCAACCATTTTCTGTCATCATGGCAACCATTTTCTGTCATCATCCTATGGTAAATCGGTCGTATGTAGCTGCTCAGTTAGTGGTTGCAGCTCAGTGGTTGCAATCAACTGCAGGTGAACCAGGACGGGAGGTTAGCGTCGTCGCCTAGGTTACTGCTCTGTAGCGGACTTCTTAGCATAGAGGAAGGAGCACAAGAGAAAGCAGTGCGATGCTGTATTTTCCGTCCTTTTTCCATTACAGAAATTGGTATGACAATAAGTTATATAGGTGTGGTTACAAGATGAGTTAATGCGAGCGAAGCGAGCATTAGAAGAAGTCTGGAAGTCCGACGGTAGCCGGACGGCCAGACTGGTAACAAATAAAAGTGTACTCAGAAAAAGAAACAATGCGTATTTTGGAACATTGTCGTAGGATTTATGTTTACTGTCTCACAGTCAGCAAAATGCACCCCTATCCTTGAGATATCCTCTATTAGAGACAGGTTCCAAGAAACTGAGTGAAGTCGCTGACAGCGACGCGCTATGGGTGGGGATTCAATTCATCCAATTTTCTTTCAAGGGCTTTACCAACCAATCCAAATTCCGGAGAGGTCCGAACAAAACCAGCTCTCGAGTGTCACAAAAACCTACTAACACCAGTCAATGAGATCGGAAAAACTGTGTGGTCGCTCGATGAAACCGATCTGACCCGATATAATATTTCTGGCCCAATCTTAAGGAGAATGTAGCTTGTGGGCCGGAGCTTTGTTGCGGTGGAACATTGTGCGAGAACGCCCCAATGTGGTTTGATTTTAGCACAGGCCAAAGAAGACCCATTTGCCATCGGGGGGCCGTATCCTGGTGTTCTCCAAACTCTTAGAATATGGCAGACCCATCCTATATCGATGTGTTCGTATTTTAGCAATTAGACCACAGCGAACCCCTTTGCCATCGGCACAGCCGTATCCTGGCGTGCTCCAGCGTACTTTCAGGTTACAGCAGGCCATTCCTCTTTCGATGGACCCGTATCCTGACGTTGCTCACAATTGTGCCCCTGTGAACTCCTTCTCCATCGGCATAACAGTATCTGGCAGTATTCGCCCTAGGCACACGTGTCGTCCATCGGTCCATCCGTACCCTTTGTAAATCTTGGGAGCAATGGGGGGGAGTTAGGAGTTATCCACGAAGTTTGATTAGTCACATACTTGGTCACAGGAAATCTCACAATGATCTCTGATGACCCATTTTTTTCTGTGCATGTGAGTGTACAAACCGCAAAAACTGATTCGGTGGCTGTAGAATCGCTCAGGGCTTTCGGACGGATGCTGAGACATGAACATGCAAAATGTGAGACTTTGCAACGAATACCATCGCTGCATCGTGGCTTGGGAGCTCTCAGATCGTGCACGGATATCGCGCAAGCGGATCTGCAGCGCAGCCATGAGACTCGGGCGGAGAGCAAAAGATGTGGTGCAGTGGTTATCCTGCTCCGTATATTGTGCTGGCTGGAAGTCTTGCTAGCTCAGCCGGTGGCTGCGAGACCGTCAGCGGAGTGCACCCGTGCGCAATGCGAAATCGATGTCGGACTTTGACATCTGACTTTCAATTGTCATAACAGCAAAACTGATGCTTTTTCCCCGACTAAGGTGCCGCTTGAATCAGCGCACATCATCGCCATCTTTCAGTCAAGTTTTGGTTCCATTGGATTTGGAGTCAAGTTTTTTTGGAGTCAGCAAAACTTGCAAATATGTTTTGAGCTAAGGGATTTTCACGGGTTGCTCTTCCTCTCAGGGATGGATCCAACAACCTTAATTTGGGGTCATTTGTAGGGGAACAGTCAGCTGAATAAGATATGTAAACGCGATTTTCGATTTCCACTTGCGTCTTCCTCCAGATCGTCTAAAGTGCGAAGTGTCGTAACACACCAGAGAATAATTCGAGGAGAATTTCCCAAATTTTTCAACGTGGCCATCCTTTCCACGACGCCAAAAAAATAGAAAATTAATAAACCTTAAAACCACATCCGAGATGCTGAACACACCCTCTGGTGATAGGTTCCACTAGTGCTTCCAGAACGATTTTGACATCATATTATTAGTATTATGCCGAGGTTAACAAAGACCGGACTGGGGATCTGATACGCGAAGTGCCAGCGATTCACTTCCGGCTCGTGAAAGAAACACTGTCGTTACGACAAAAGATCGTCCTGGCTCAGCAGTCGCTCCACTTCCTCCAGCGCTGCCTACGACGTCGAGTTACACCGGTTTTCATCAGAAACCGAAACCTCCATGAAGTATGCGGCCAAGCCGAAGACAATCCACAAGTACTGGTAGTTGAACTAAAGATCTTACGCATTTCAATCCGGAACAAGCAAGACCGAATGTTCTCGCAGCTGACAAAATGCGTAGCGAAGGAACAAAACTGCGCTCGATATGTGGACGCTCACCTTTGGAGGAGAATAGTGGGTGGATCGAAGTCGATTTGTGATTGTATTCGTACTAATACCAAATCGATCTTTCAAAGAAAGTTTGAGGTTCTGCTCTGTAAATCACGTAATCCCCCCTTACGGCAACCCATGTCCACCTCTGTTCAGCGTCATGGTGATCACAAAACATCTGTCGAACAGTACGTGCCAGAAATATCTAGATTGTGATTAGTGGTCTCACACTTTCTCCGAATGCGCGAAGTATTAGAGTTGGGCCCTAGTTTCTCAAATCACAGTCCATCTCTAACTCAGTTTTCCTCAAAATTGTTGGCAATCTCCAGGCATTTCAAGACCGACTCCGTCTCAAAGCAAAACTCGATAGTATTGGCATGTCTGCGCAACAAAGCACAAGCACTTTTCCTGCTCCACCTTTCCCTAAGACGTTTTGCAAACGTCGAGAGCTTCATGATACTGTTGGTAGTAAATTAAATGACCTCTTTAACATTCTTAGTCGCTTCAGCAAAGAAAGGCACCGCTCCAATCTCACTGCTGCACAAAAATGTGGTATGAATGACTCAGATAATTGTGCCGAACAGCAGGTCGAACCCCCATCGCCCCGCCCACTTTTTGAACTGGGGAGAGTGTATCGACGTTCTGCTATAGCAGAACGTGCTGCTCATACCCGCCAACGTGCTGCTGTCCGCCGGGACCGTGATAACACGTGTATATGTAATTAATCATCAACTTCATTTTCTCTCACCTTCACTTTCATCTTCTAACTTCCTTGGAGCGGCGGTGAGTGTTCACGAGTTCTCATAATAGGGCAACTAGGCAACTTAAAGGCAATGTGTCATCTCATGAGGGTATGAGGATAGCAAAAGAATCCGGTCCTTCTCGACACACTGATTTCAACGACATGATTGAAATAAGGAAAATGGAGTAAAATGGAGTTGAGAGGGGGCATTTGACCGATAATATGACCTGTCCTGCACGTTCAGACTTGCTTGTAGATATTTCAGATGACTACTGGGGGTATATCCAAGAAAGCTGGAAATATGGGCCCGTTGTAAAGTGTCACGGCGGTGAGATCAGCTGCCTGCACATCTCATCGCCACATTTGGGGCGATGATCGCACGCGCGATGACCTTCCAATACTGAGGAATGGAAGATCATCACCATCCGTGGCGGTGCTGCGAGCACGTATGTGCATGGCGCTGATCTCATCACCCTGGAAGGCGATGATCGCCATCGTTTGACGACTAGATAGCGTGCGGAGCGAAGAGACACCGAGTGAAGTAGTCGAAGCATCTCAATCGGAGTATGGTGATGGTGTGAAGGTACGTATGATCAGGTGCGTGAATTGCATAGAATGCATCTGAGCCTACGGACTTAGGCATGTTGATTTCGCACCCACAGCACAGAACAAGCTCGAATGTGTACGACTTGTCAGGAGCACAGAGGTGCTTCTGGTGCTTCTGGCAAGTCGTACTCGTTCTGGCTTGTTGGCCCCAATGGTTCATACCTATCTCACACACTAAAACAGCCCCGGAAGTGATGTGGGAATACGTGAAACACGTACATTTGATCACTTTTCATGTACGGCCTGTACGATTCACCGTGACTGCTCCTCTCCAACGCGAAGTGCGATGATCGCCCTGCAGGCGATGTGCGATGATCGCACTGGACACTTTACTTCGGGCCATGGGTTAAGTGGGATGGACCGGTAAAAATGGGCGTGGCCGCTTTTTCCTGCGATCCCGGAAGATTTGACCGAAAAACATTTTTTTGGTGTTTCAACAGTAACCCAGTAACTGTTTCAACAGTATTCAACAGCTAAACGTGGGCAAAACGTCGGTCATCAGTGGACAAATGGAGGGAAAAATAGGGAACTGGGATAGGTGGGGATAACTGTGGGCAAACGGTGGTTCCATCATAGGTATGGAGGGATAGTGCGCTACCAGTGGGAAAAGGGTGGGTAATTGGAGATTCCACCATGGGACGGACGAGTTTGGAGGGGACACCGTCGGGAAATGGTGGGCCACCGTGGGACTGATTACAATGATGGGCTAACGGTGGGATAAGTGGGGATGGATCCTTTAATAGTGGGTTAACTAGGCGATAACCGGGGATAACGGTGGACCAACCGTCGGTTGGGGGTCCACCATGGAATAACGGTGGGTTCACCGTGGTAAGAAAGTTCAGTGTAGATAAATCGTTCTAGGATCGCAGGATTGAAAAAGTCGCCATTACGAAGTTACATTTCCGTCTGGATCTCATTTCCAACGGATATTTTCTTGGATACGCTCGCCTCTGCACGTTAAGAGAGCTAACAAGCCAGAGCGTTCTGGACGTGTCAGCTAACAAGTCTGAACGTGCAAGACAGGCCATATTATCGACTTATACTAAGTGGCCCCCAACTTCATTTTGCCCGAGATGGTCAGACCTTACTTTGGAGGCCAAATTTGATACCTTAGCGGGCGAGTCTTCTTGCTAGGAGTCTAGAAAAAGCGAAACTAATATAATAAATTGGGATTACGCATTAAGATGATTCTCAACAGTAGCTATTATCGAATGAATAAGCATTGTCGCGTTGAAAAACCTTGCCGTACCCTCAGCAAGCTTTTGATGCGCATGATGCCTCTCGTCCATTAGTCGTGAATTTCGGAATAATCCAAAAGAACCAAGAACCAAAGAATCCCGTAACTTATGGGGTTTTCGACGTTACTCTGAGACCTCAAGTGTACCTTTGCGCTGAGCGGCTCGCATATATTCGGCTGATGTGAGGGTCTCTAACGCGATCCTTGAGGTGACGCACTGCGTTTAAGGTCAATTTGTGGCTGTGGGAGATGGTTGCGCCTTACACCCTTGGACTTTATCTTGTCCGAATATACAATGTAGTGGTTCAGTGGATGATATCTTTACTAATGACTGTACAGGGATGAGCAATGCGAGAAGAATAGTGAATAAAGTATGTCTTGTATTAGGAGTAATGAGAATAGAACGAGGATCATCGATCAACGAGAATCATCGATCAATCGATGATACAGTTTATACTAGATGCGTGCGTCTAACGCGCGTTCGTCAACGTGAGAGATTAGTCGCATCGCCGACGCAGCTTAGACGCACGCGTTTACGGCCTGGCGGCGGTCGGGCGTTCTTTTCACTGAGGATGTAGATGACGTCGGGGGTAGAAAGTAGATGGTGATGACGTCACGGGGTAGCCGCGAGAGCACGTGGGGGGTCGTCTGCTGGGGTACGTGGGGGATGTCTGCTGGGGCACGTGGGGGGACGTGGGGGGACGTCTGCTGGGGGAACGTGGGAGGACGTTGGCCATATGTGGGGGGAAGGTGCCCCGCGATTCGGGGGTCCATCCCCAGGTACAACTGGGGGTGGACCCCTCTTCTACCTGCGGTCGACCCCCACGAATGTCTGAAGAGATACGAGACTCGATAAAATCTCAGTCGATATGGCTACCTGTAAGCGACAGAGGAGGGGATTTCGTTGTGATTCCAAAATCACTAGATCAGGCGATAACTGAACAACATCTAAGAGACACCACTTTATATCACCCGTCATCTTCACAGGAATTCCTCTCGCAATCACGAAAGCTGGACAAGACTTGGGTTAAAGTTGCGAAAGCAGCCAATCTACGTCTACCATTCATTATCCGTTTAAAAGTGGGAATGCCAGTCTGTCCTATTCTCTACTTGCTTGTAAAGAAGCATAAACTATCTGCTTATGATCTGGTCTCTACTTATCCATCAGTATACAAAGTGCGACCAATCATAAGCTGCGTCGGAACAGACAGAATTTCATGGTTCTTGAATATTATTCTGGCGCAATTACTCAATTACGTTCCGGCTCACCTCAAAAACAAAACCATGTTTCTGGATAATCTACGTAATGCACGCTTCGATAACAACTGTGTTGTTAACGCACTTTATACCAACCTATCGAATGACTAAGCCATGCAAGCGGTGTTTGAACTTCTCAATGAACACCAAGAAACCATCAAAGTGCATGGTTTGTCAATAGCGCACATTATGACACTTCTCAAGGAGTGTCTCAGCTGCACAACTTTTTGATGGTCTGGTAAATACTTTGCGCAAAATAGGGGATTAGCCATGGGACAACGCCTCGCACCAGTACTTGCCATAGGTTTCATGGCAAAAATCGAGTCTCCTGTCTTAGAGTCGCGACCGCTCCTGTACTGTAGGTATATTGACGACTGTTTCATCATCTGTTCCACCGATGGACAGATTTTTTGAACTGTTGAACGAGCAATCGGAGCACATTAAGCTAACTAGAGAAACACCAAAACAAGACTGGCTTCCATTCTTGAACGTGCAGGTTAATCCAGCCTGGATGTAAACATATTTTGGTGAATGAAAGAGCTTTACATGTTTGAAGATTCTGGAAATGGACCGGAACGCCGGCAAACCCAGGTAAAAATCAAAATTTGCAAACGTTTCGTGCATAATGGTGTGCTGAACACAATGGTGTGGGTAGTTCTGACGACAATGGTTGGTTCTCTTGCAAGCGCATCCACGCACACAAAACGCCAACAAACATTAATTATGACTTGCATCAATGACTGAAAGTAGTTTTCACACCAGTTGAAATGAATTAGATTAGGTTAATTCATATCAGACCAGTCTGGCTATCCGGGCCGACGCCGGACTTCCAGACGTCACCTAATGCTCGCTTCGCTCGCATTTTTTCGTCTTCATCTAAAAGACTAAGAGCCATACCAAATTCTTCAGTGATTTCTTTCGTCTTTTTTTAGCTTTCCCTAATTCGGCCTGTCACCATTTAAGGAAGACTAACCTTATTCCTCTGAGAAAAATTCTTTTCACTTGATAGGAATGGCTAAATGTAGCTATACATAACCGATTCAGGAAATGGTTCAACTCTTTTGTCCTTTTTGGTTGATATGATAAGAGTAGTCTAAATATATAAAAGAAGAGCGTGCGATGGGCTCATTCATAAATGAGGTGAGCACAAGGCGGAGGGGACACATGGGGACAGAATCACATGGATGTTGCGCTACTGACTGCTCTCTGGGCTTTAGCGCCGCTATGTGTTGGCAAGCGCAGGCAAAGCGGTGAGGTCCATCCCATAGCACAACCGGCGCACCAATACCACGACTGATCCGTATTCCAGGAGTTTCCCACCTTTCAAAAGCAGAGGCATCCTTATCTCATCATTGGACTTGTTTCCAACCATTTTCCTACTTTTGGGAGCAGGTGCACTCTTTTCATCACCGTGGACCTGCCTCCCCCACTTTTGGACGCCGGCGCACTCTTTTCATCACCGTGGACCAGCCTCCCCCACTTTTGGACGCCGGCGCACTCTTATCATCGCTGGGAACCCGTCTCCCCACTTTTGGCCGCCGGCGCTACCCTATCACAGCGACGGACAGATCTCCTCACCTTTGGACGCCGGCGCAATCTTATCACAGCTTTGGACCCTCCTCGTGGCGTTCCTCTATTTTGTAAGGCCGGCGCACCCCTCTAAACCGCGGTAGGCCCGTCGCTTCCACTTCCTATCCATTAGAGCTTCTCCTCATTCTTTGAACCTCACCATACCCGTCTCTATCATCATGTTGACCTCGCAATCACCACCACTGACCAATCAGGGAATTTCGTTTCACACACACAAACATTCTAACAGAATAAGCTCTTTATTATGAATCACGATATGTGTGTTTATATGACGAAGGATAGGGCGAGCCGCATCGCTGACGCAGCTCAGACGTACGCGTTTTCGAACTCGCGGCAGCCGCACGTTCTTTACGTTGAGGATGCACATGCCGCGTTGACTCGCGTTGACTGGTCTTCATTGAAACTCCTTCGCATATACCTTCGTTATAACCTAGTATGAATTGCCCTATTGGCAGTGATCACAAGATCCTATAAAAGGCAAGAAGCGGGTACGGTAGCCAGTAGTTTCATAGAAAAATTTCCTGAATTTGGCAAACAATTTGTGGAAGTGTTGCTGGTTGTGTTGCATAAATTGCTGCCAGCGTACCTTTAATAGAGGATCCGCCTAAGAGCCTACTTCTTGGCAAAAGTTGTCATCGCCTTGACTCCAGTATGCGAATTGAATGAACCTAACCGATCAGGTGCCTTTTTAATCCTTTACTCCCACAATCTCAAGTAGCGTGGGTCACAAATTGCTGGGGATAAGAGCCGGCGAGCACCCATTCAAGTTTACGCCTGGGATTCGTACCAGATCAAAGAGTCGCCTTAGCGACCGCCCCAGAATGGGATTTCAGTTGCGTTCTTGGATCGTGGTTATCTCAAAGGTCTGTCCTCCACGCACTTAGCAGCTCTCATTCAATAGCACTTGATGCTTAGGATAACTCAACGACTACGGCTGACCTCTAGACAAGTATGCTCTCTGTTAGCCTTCTCTCATCTGCAGCAACTGTGGTCCAACATGGGAATGAAGCTCAGACTAGTCCCTCTGCGTCTTCACTGGACTTGGGTTTTAGTTATGCCATTTCGGGCTCACGCAACCCATTTATTGTTCTAGCTTCACTAGTTTTATTCTACAGTTTTATCGCCTACACTTGCCGAATCTTATGATTTTTGCTCTTGTGTGGCACGCCCTTACGGTGTGAATGGATAAATAAATAAATAATTTTTGGGACAGTGCTGAAGTCTCTATGTAAAATGGCAGCATCAGAAAGTAGAGAAGTGCAGAAGTGCTGCTGCTCATTTCCAGCAAAGCGTGGTAGAATGTTTGAGTTCTCCCATCCTCTGCTGAATTTTCGAAGGAAAACTATAGAAACGCATCAGATTCATATAAAATTGAGCATCTCCTACGTTATAGTATTTGCTCAGATAATTTTCGAAAGGAATTACCCAAGACTGCAACAGTCCATTGCATTATTTGATGTAACGCTTCTGGAGAGGTGTAACCTCCTTCTGAAAAGTAGAAATGGCATGAATCAATATAGTCCTCCATATCCACCAGAATTGCAAATTTCTCTGGTAAAGAATTAAGCAGCGAGGATGAATTTGCTCCTAAAAATGATGGGCTTGTCATCAGCGGGGCTGAGGTCAGCCACGATTTCTTTACTCTGGCGCTCTTGTGGGGGAAAATGCAAAGGAATCGGTTCGCTGGCGGTGAGGACGGCAGCGTTCCGTACTGGTGCCGATGCTGAGGAAGTGATCTAAATACAAATAGGTGAGGAGTGGCTTCCCTCTCCCTCATACAGAGTGGACTAAGGAAAGGGTGCGAAAAAGGACACTATCGTTGGACTAGTAGACTGGCACCTGATGGAATGTCACCCGTCAACAAAGCGAGCGAAGCGAGCACTGAAAAAAATCTGAAGCTCCTGCGTTAGCCGGAAGTCCAATCTGGAGTAATGCAAACGCTTGTCAGTGAGGTCCATATAGATTCCAGAAATTAGAGAAGTTGCTAGTGACTGCACACTTGCGATGCACGACACCTACCATGGATATAAAAAATCGAACAAAATTCGAGGCAGCATGATTCGTCATGATTACGGCAGTATTCTAGGAATTTGGAGCATTTTCATCACTCACATTATCATTATGACATTTTCCTCTCCAAGACAAGAAAAAAATCTAAAGCATATTTATCGTAATGTGCGCAACCGGCTGCATTGCAACGAGCCGAAATATTTCGGAATTCCAAGGGCGAAATGAACTGCCTTAAAACCGCGCAAATGTAACTCAACTTACAGAACCGTCCGCAGCATTTCTCCTTTTGAGACAAAGGTGATAGAGAGGAACAGGGTGACAGAAACATCCCTAGAGAATCACTGTTGAAATAATCTCATATGGTCTTCGCTGGTGTCAACCAGTGGTCATGCACTCTTCCGCTGCAAGGAACGAAATCGTTCTCGGAATTCAACGATGCACATCTTTTTCGAGACTTTGCGGATGGTGCCAAATTACAGGCTCTGGCCTCTCCGAAGAAATTTTTCTTAGAAATCAAGTAGACAATGGAATGAGAAGGTTTTCATGATTTTTATCTTCCATGTCTATCTACAACTCCTATAAAGATTTGAACTCCCACGCTTTGCTTTAAATGAAGTTACAGACGAAGAATTAAAAGTTGCAATCTTTTTGCCCGCTTCTGTGCTCAACTTTGTTTCTTCAAACCTTTCCAGCATTACCCAAATCATTGGAGAATGCAAACCTGAAGGCATTTAATAAAATGTGGACTTCACAGAGCCCTATGAAATTTCTCTGCAGAATAAAAGGCTGGCCAATTGCGCATACACATATCTTTTGTTTGGTTCATAGCTTCGTGTTGTTTCTTTTTTTTGTTTTCGAAAGACCTCTAGGATCCTCTCACTTCTTGTTCCTCTGAAGGTTACACAGAATCCACGAAGTTTGAGCTGCACAGGCATCCTTCTAATCCTTCGGAAAGTTGAAGTCTGTAAAATATCTCCAATAATAAATATCATTTGGACTTCTTCAACCGAAGTCGCCTCTACTGCGCAGCTCGAAATGGGCGCAGCATTTCCACAAGTCTAAGGTCTTTCTGTAAATACTTAGATTCCGTTCCTCAAACATGATAACTTTTTCAGAACAAAAAAGAGCTTTGTTCCGGTGCTCCGCTCCGGACCCGCTAGGAAGACTGCTTTGCTTTTCGACCCTTTCACAAAGACCATCTTGACTACGAAGATCCGTGCTGGGGCCTGAGGGGAGACAGTGCAATAGTCGCTCAGCACTGTGAATGAAGATTTTAGGTTGTATAATATTTTCTGCTATTTAGAGATTTTTGGAACTGAGAAAAAAACTGTGTGGGGTTTCCCATTCCTGCCTTCTCCATCCTTATTGATCCGAAATATGAACTAGTTCAAGCCTTTTTTCCAGGCCTATCAATTAATCAGATGTTCGAATTGTTCAAATAACGGAAAAACTAAATATTCCAGTTTTCGGAATAATTCGCGCACTCGATCAGATTTTGGAACCATTTAAATTGTCAGAATACATACTGCAATTATCGAATATTTCAATCCTTTGAATAGTTAGAATATTCGAATTACCCGACTCTTCGGAAGTTTCTTAATTTTTGCTTAATAATTTTCACTCATTTGGTCGAAATTATCCGACCGAATGAGTGAAAATTACTCAGCGAAGTGTTTCCGTGGTGAATTAATTGGCTGACAAGTGTTTAATACGTTCTTCGTCCATCTCGAAGATGTAGGTATATAGAAGACTCAGTGAACGTTCAAGTTATCTGACTTATCGGGATCCGAAAAGTCGGATACTTCGAATTTTCGAATACTCGAGAGATTGATATATTCGGTTATTCCACTATTCTGATAATTCAAAGAGCTCCGAAATTCGATCATTCGAACTAGCTTAAGAAATTCTACCATGCTTATTCTCCGGAGTTATGCTCACCACTTGTTCGGAGCCCTGAAGCTGCTGCGAAGACTGTTACGAAGAAACTCATCTTTCCACGAGCCATTTCCAGAATCCCAATGTCTTAACTACATATTTACAAAAAATAAAATTCTCCGCAAAATGCGCAAAAATATATTTGAGCTTAAGCAAACACACGGGAAACTTGAATTCTCATGCTTAGCACAGAATTCTGTGCCTGCAGCGTTCTTCGACAAAAGTGAATAGTGGGCAAAGACTATGGAAATGCTCGAATTCAATTGAGAAACATTCACTCAGAGAAATACATTCAGAGAAACAAGAAACATTCAGAGAAATACATTCCACATACTGTGGAGTTAGTGGAGTTCAAAATACGTATTGTGCGGATGTTCTTAGCATGAACATACGAAATAATGCGAATTACTTTTAACTTTAGTTACGAAGTTTACATATGCCGGCACTACAATACGGAGGGGTGCTTTCTCAAGCGAGCCATTTCCACGCATGTGGGAGCGTTCACAAGAACGATAGGGCGTTCTCAAGCATGTGGGTCCCGGCGCGATAAGGTGCCGACCTCCGAAAGTGGAAAAACGCCTGGAGTCAAGTCCAACGGGGTGATGAGGGTGTGCCGGCAAAAGTGAAAAAAAGCCCAAAAGTTTGACGACCGAAGGAGGAGGGGTGCGCCGTTGTTCACTATTGATAAAATGCCATGAGTACGGTCCATCTTAGTTCGATCGGTTTCCTGGCGCTTAAAATCGATCGTAAAACACTAAATGTCAGACCTCAGAAACGAATGCTATGAAATCCATGTGTCTCCCTCCATTTCACATCGTCCCCTCGTTTTTCTCTTCTCATTTGTTTATGAACACCCCGCTCTCTCCTCTTTTATATGTTCAAACTGACTCTCATCATTTGACCAGTTATAACAAGCAAAGAATGGTAAACCATTTCCCATAGTCCTTAAAGGTTGATCGATTATATCTCTGAACTTTCTGCCCGCGGTGGACCCGCGGTACGAGGTCGATCCGCGGTGGATCCGCGGTTGCCCGCGATAAATCCACACATGCCCACGGTGGACAACCGGGAGTGACGTCACTCCCACGCTATGCCCGCAGTGTATCCGCACATGCCCGCGGTGGACCCGCAGTAACATTGCTATCCGCGGTGGACCCACACATGTCCGTGGTGGACCCGCAGTAGAGCTGATTGCGTCATCAATGCCAACAAAACCTCCACGCACGATGCACGCATGGCCGAGTGGATATGAGAGCGGACTTGGAAACATGAGTTCGAAAAGGTACGTGGGTTCGAATCCAGTGGTGTAAAAACGCTTTCAGGATGAAATATCAGTGCCATCGTGGATTTGCCTCCTCCTCCTCACGACAGGGTCTTCGATACAGGACCATTTTTAGAAGAAAATAACCAGTCCCTTGAAAATGCATGTTCCCGCAGAGGACCCGCACATGCCCGCGGTGGAGCCGCACATGCCCGCGGTGGAGCCGCACATGCCCGCGGTGGAGCCGCACATGTCCGCGGTGGCGAACCGCGGATCCACCTCGGGCGTACCGCGTATCCACCGCGGGCAGAAGTTCAGAGATGTAGTCATGAATAGTTATTCCAGCTGAGTGGAAGCCGAAATGGACCAAATCTGCGCGAGGCCAACCAAGCACTCCATCCCCTCAGGGTCGATAAACTTGTAACATAGGAGTCTGAGAGGACGAAGCACTGACTTGGTACATAGGATTCCCCCCCCCCCCCCACAAGACACTGTATTGGGCTCATCATATTGAATTGTATGTGTATTGTATTGGGCTCATCATATTGAAAGCCTCTGCGATGCTCAGATGATGTCGAATGCCTGGCTCATCCTACAACTCGACATTAATTAACACCGACCACTACATCCACTTTCAACGGGCATGTGTATGTGTGTATGTGTGTACTATACTTGGGGCCGAATAAAAATCGAATAATTTTGTTGCTTTGTTCAACAATTTACGAAACGAGTTAAACATCGAGATGTTTGAAAATAAGAAAGCCCCAAAGCTCTTCTCCTCTTTCATAAAGCACTGCATTGATCCTCAATTTTAGAACAATCGAAATTTCAATTTATTCGAAATCGAATACTTTTGCTTTCGAATATCGAATATTTCGAATAAATTGCAAATTCGAATGTTCCAGCATTAGCCACCAATGTAATGTTGTAAAAGTGAAAAGCAGAGCTTCAGGGCTGCCTTACTCTTGAATGTCTGGGTGTTTGAATAGTTTCCTAAATTGTTATTTCAACTAACAAAATTATTCGATTTTTACTGTCCAAAGTATAGTGTGTACGTGCGTATGTATATATATATATATATATGTGTGTGTGTGTGTGTGTGTGTGTGTGTGTGTGTGTGTGTGTGTGTGTGTGTGTGTGTGTGTGTGTGTGTGTGTGTGTGTGTGTGTGTGTGTGTGTGTGTGTGTGTGTGTGTGTGTGTGTGTGTGTGTGTGTGTGTGTGTGTGTGTGTGTGTGTGTGTGTGTGTGTGTGTGTGTGTGTGTGTGTGTGTGTGTGTGTGTGTGTGTGTGTGTGTGTGTGTGTGTGTGTGTGTGTGTGTGTGTGTGTGTGTGTGTGTGTGTGTGTGTGTGTGTGTGTGTGTGTGTGTGTGTGTGTGTGTGTGTGTGTGTGTGTGTGTGTGTGTGTGTGTGTGTGTGTGTGTGTGTGTGTGTGTGTGTGTGTGTGTGTGTGTGTGTGTGTGTGTGTGTGTGTGTGTGTGTGTGTGTGTGTGTGTGTGTGTGTGTGTGTGGCTAGCCAACCTCGATCATCATATATGGTTGTTTTCAGACTAACTGCGGTTCAACGGCTACGGCTCTGTACGGGTGCGCCGGCGCCCAGTAGTGAAGGAGACGGGTCTATCGCTGTGATAAGGGTGCGCCGCCCCAGTCTGGCTGTCCTTCTAGACTTTTTCTAATGCTCGCTTCGCTTGCATGGCTTCATCAGGTTTTCATTTTGTTAGATCACAGCCACGCCATATTTTTGCTACAGTGTGTGTTTGTGTTCCTAATCCTTTCCATTTTTGCTACAGTGTGTTCCTAAACCTTTCCATTGCTTTCGCTCATGTAAAATTGGACTTAACAACAGGGCTTGACCGCGTTTCTCAAGGCAATTTTATCTTCCACTCAGCTGGAATAACTATTTATGACTACATATAATCGATCAACATTTGATGACTACGGGAACTACATGGTTTACCATTCTTTGCTTGTTATAACAGGTCAAATGATAAGAGTAAGTTTGAACATATAAAAGAGGAGGGTGCGGTGGGTTCATAAACAAATGAGAAGGGAAAAACGAGGGGAACGATGTGAAATGGAGGTAGTCACATGGATGTCATGGCACACGTTCCTGAGGTCTGACATTTAGTGTTTTACGATCAGGGGTGTGCGGAATTTTCCGTTTTACGCTTTCCGTTTTCTGCCCATTTTTGGCCTTCCGTTTTACGTTTACGATTTTTGGCCCGGAAAACGGTAAATCCCGAAAATTATGGAGAGGGAGGCATCGTTGTTTTCGGCGTACTTCCCTAACCTGAAGAGGGTTCTCGTGTCCTGATGCGCAGTGTACATGAGTTCACAACAATGGCGCAAAAATTGACGTCTAAACGTCACGAAGTTCGAACTATTTTGTTCCTTTTTTTAAAATCTCAGCTGCAGGGTAAATGTCCCGCCGCGATTTTGCTGGTCTTCATCGTAGTTCCAAATATGCCATACAAGTGCACTGCTCTCCTCGAAATTCTCAAAAGAGAAAAAAAAAGGTTCCACAGAAGTGAGGAGTGGACGCACACAAGATTTTCATGAAACTGTGACCTCCCATGGTGAAAGCATCAAGCATTCTTGCGAGTCAACGCATGATGTAGGCTTTCTTTCAACTTGACAAAAGCATGAGGCTACACCGTAATTGTTACTGTTTTAATCTGACGATGATATCCAGCCCTACACTAGTGCCGCTGGCGCCTGATGTCTCGCCCAATGTTGGGGCTGCTTGGGTTTCACGTTCCATGCACGCTGTTCTTCCCTCCTTCCCATCGCTGTCTCGCCCCAACAGGATCAGTTGTGGATAAAGTGGTCCTTCTCGGATCCGAAGCGTATTAATTACCATAGTTACCTTTTTGTCTGAATTTTTGCAGAATAGGTGTGCTCCAAAGTAGAGCAAAGAAGTCGCACTTTCGACACTTTACAGCTTTTCGTATATTTAAACATTGAGTGATAAAGATGCTTATCAATTATATAACTGTGATAATCTCTCGTAACCAGGTGATGGATAAATACTCCTCAATCTACCTATATTCTAGGCGCTTGAAGTACGTACCATCAGTGGGCTTGAGGTTACTTAACTACTTGAAAGAGTCACCACTCATGCTCATCAAGAAGATGCCTAGAAAATCTAATGTTGAAGATGACTTTTGGTCACAAACCTATGCTTTTGCAAAATTTTCCGTTTTCCGTTTTACGCTTTCCGTTTTCCGCCCATTTTTGGCCTTCCGTTTTCCGTTTTACGTTTTACGGGATTTGAAATTCTACTTCCGCACATCCCTGTTTACGATCGATGTTGAGGGCCAGGGAATAAATCGAGCTGAGATGGACCGACCTCATGGCATTTTATCAATAGTGAACACCAGTGCACCCCTCCTCCGTCGGTCGTCACACCTTTAAGCTTTTCTACGCTGGCGCTCCCTTATCAACCCGTTGGACCCGACTCCAGGCGTTTTTCCACTTTTGGACCTAAATTTTTTTAACCCCAACTGACATGTGTTTTGGTGCACTCTTCGTCGCTTGGAAGGCCTACAGTTGTTTACACCACCACGAAAACGAGTGAGTCTTGGTCTCTTGGGGGAGGAGACTTGGGGCTCTGCGTGGATGACTATGGTTTAGAGAGAAGGGGTCGAGCCAGATAGATAGGAAACAGGAAGGATGAGAGGAACGATAGCGGTACAGTTCACAGAAGGATGGTAGCAAGGGATCCAAAGCTGCGTGAGGATGCCTACGCACTGAGTAGTGAGGAAGACGTCAACAGCGGGCCTTCAATAATCCAGGAGGTGCACCTTCATCGGAGAGTGGTAAAGATACTGAGAAACGCATCCACCAAGGTGCGTCGGCGTGAGAGGTGGTGCTTGGGAATATGGAAGACGTCAGTCGGAGGGGCCACCGCTGGGTTGGAGTTATCAGCACCCCGTGATGGAAAGATGCAGAGAAACGAGGTTCATTGACGGTAAAGGGAGGGGCAGCTTTCCGTAATAAGAACCACTCTGTGGAAATGGTAACAACAATGGGAAGGAGTACGGCGGCTCTTATACAAGGTGGAAAGGCGTCTGCCGACGGTGGAAAGGGAGCTTTGGCCTCGGAAAGTGGGAAGGTGCGAAAAGCGAGAGTATTGATTGACGAAGAATGGCCGGAATGCCGTGAGGAAGATGAGGAAGATGCCACAGCAACGCAAACGAAGCCAGCTTGAAAAAAGCCTGGGAGTCCAGTGTCAGCCGGACGATCATTGATCATTGATGATGATCGTTGGTTACATAATTAATAATACCGATAATTTAGGAGGCAACTATCTATCGCACACCCCTCAATCCAGAAAAGTTCTACAAGCCTACAGAAATCGTCCAAATGTTCTCTCGTGAGTGCTTTGTTTGTCCAGTGAGCAATTCCAAAAAGCATATTTTAGGAACTTGGCGATTGTGGTTCACAGGAGGAGAAACGAAAGGGAATAGCTACCGCCTTACTTATCATTTTTTTCACTTGTTCACTGATTTCTTTGGCTGCCGTCACTTTCCTCACCAGTAAGCTCTTCTATGTTATGAGACCAGTTTGTCCGTCTTTGAAGGACTAATAACTATGCCATATTTTCCAATATTGCCCTCCGCCTTGTCTTCTTAGCTTTCCCTGGTTTGGCGCTTCATCATCCAAGGAAGATTAACCTCATCCTCAGAGAAAATTTTCTTTCGCTTGATAGGAATGGTAAAGGTAGCTATTATAACCGATTCAACATGGTATGACCACACCATTATGTCTGCTTTGGTTGATTCGGGTGAAAAGAGTACTCCGTACATATGAAGGAGGAAACAGAGTGCGTAGACAGAATGGGATGAGTATAAGGTGAGCACAACGCGGAAGGGGATATGATTGCGACAGAGTCATGGATGTTACACTGCACGCTGCTGAACTTTAGAAAAAAGAAAAGCGCTACTATGTGTTGTTGAGCTCTAGCAACACAATCGAGATCTATCTCATAGCAGTTTCGATGCACTCTATCACGACGGACCCATCTTTACGAGCATCCCCACTTTTGGACGCCGATGCACCCTTATCACACGGTGGGACTCATCTCCAAGCGTTTCCACACTTCCGTGCGCCGGCGCACCCTTATCACGGTGGTGGACCCGTCTCCCTCGCTGCTGGTCGCCGGCGCACCCTTGTCACAACAGTGGATCCGCAACGTGTCTGCCAACAACTTTAAGACATGATTGGAATAGGATAACCGCCTTACTATCTCCTCAAAACAGGATGAACGCATTCCGTGACATCCTTCCACATACACACTTCCACACACATACTAACCTAAGCCCGTTATTGTAAGTCATGATACTTCATGCTGGTGGGGTCTATCTCAGTGGTTACGCAAATACATCGCACTCTTGATTCCCTGATTATCTTTATGTTCCTAGCGTTGTGAAAGTATAAAATGTATACATCTATACAAAGCGAATAGTGCCTTGTACTTGTTGTCGTTGTTTACATACGTAGCTTCCAAAAAAAACTTACTTCTCATGGAACAAGCAAGCGGGTCAAATGATTCGTTTCCAATCACTGATTAGCATTTAGTCTACATGTACTTTTAAATCCCAACAAGTGAAAATGCAAGGAAACTTTGGAGTTGCCCATTTTCCTTATGAGGTTGCACTCCTCCTAGCTCACATAGCATGGGAGAGGTGACTTGTTCTAGTGCATCATTCTATGTTTTTTCAGTGTTCGCAACAACAAAAAAACGACAGGAGGAAGGAACAGTATCCCACCCTGTTTGCCACACACGCAATTTCAGTTATCATTTTTCCACCGCAGAAGTCTACTGTGACGATGTGAAGCCTCCATACTATGACGGAGTTTGCGGAAGCATCGTTTACAAGTACCTTAAGAGGAACGAACATGTTTGGAACAGGATTCATACGTCGTACGGAATCATACCCCCAGAAAACCCCGCTATAACTAAGACGTACTCAGGAACTTCTGTGAATCTGTGCCGCAAATGTGCCACCTCAAACATGACCTGAACGGGCACATGTGCCGATTCCTGCAGTGGTACTTGCACCATTACGGCCACCAAAGGAGAAGCCTGCCCTGACGACCGTGGAGATACCGGACCGGCGCCACTTTGCGCTGTGCACATGTATGCACATTTCCTGCGCCGTTACCGCACATTTCTCGGTCATGCCCACAGTGTGGGGCCGAGCCACTGAGCAATGTACTGTAGCTGGCATAGATGCAGTCACGAGGCTGGACTTGTGCTACATGCAGCACTTTCCGTGTATTGAGGTTTTGCTCTTTGCTTTTGCTTCGTTTTGGATCCATTACAGGAAAGTTCTTGTGATTTCCATCTGTGGGGTGGCACCGGTGCCTCTAAGTTTCGTAGATGCGGGACTCGTTGCACTTGTGCTTGACAAGGAGGGGAACGAGTTTTACTCGGATTCGAATGTGTTATAACTTGCGAGGCTGGCATCATGTTATTAAAAGTGTTAGTAGCTCAGGGCAAGCGGTGGTAGTATCAAAGTTGGATGACCTAAAGGCAATATCATGAAAAATTTGGTCATTAAGACTTAATTGTGATCCTAGGTTTGCTTCGATGATGAACACGAATATATTGCCCAATTTTGCCCAGGGTTTCAGAAGACGTGGGTCTGAAAGTCCCTCCACGGTCCTTGCAAAAATAGTGGCCGAGTGGGAACGGTGATAGTTAGGTGTGGTGGGTGGAATTCGGAAATTGGAAAACAAGTTTTATCGAAGAGAAAAGCAGTGGTAGCAAACAACACAGCAGATCCCCTTTCACGCTACAATTCATCTAGGAAGTAAAAGGATGCCCATTTATGCTCCTATATCTCAAGAATGTTGATGTCTACGACAGTGCATATTTCGTAGAATTGTTTGGACCATTGTTCAGGTTCCGAGTCACTCAAAATCTCATCTATGAAAATTATCGTGGTTGGTGCCTTTAATGGTAGTGGGGATAGAGCAAGTGGTGAATTTGATACAGCATTTGTTCCGCTCCCTTTATTTCTTCTTCGGATATGATGGAAATGCAACACATATTAGAGTAAGTAGTGAGAAAGTTTTGAGCAGATTCTTGAAAGCTCTAGAACTTTTTTATTTCTGGGTGCCCATAATCTGCCATGTGATAGTTGTAGATTGTACTTCTCCGTAGTCCTCTCTAACAAAGACCCGTATTGCGCGGATTTTCGGAGGATCATGCGTGAAAGTTCGTTCTGCGCCCATGCTATCCTTCATCATTCGACGATCGATTGACGAAAATGATTGACAGTAGCAAATGTTGAGGCGCAAACGATGTGCGAATGGCGGAATGATGGGTACAGTCAACAATGTTAGAAGCGATAGGTTTAGACAGCGTCAGGGTTTCGCGTTGGGGCCCACCGCTGGCGGTCTTGAGCCCTGCAGGCGAGACAATGTTTACAACAATTTGACGTTGCATGGCAGCAGTGTACGGAGCAGAATAGCTTCTTGGCTATCGCTTTGTGACTGACTCCAAACAATTGTGACATACCAGACGATGACATCCTCGAAGCAGTGGACGAATGTCGTGGGGGGGGGAGGGTCCCGTAGCGATGGAGCTCGCTTCGGGCTTCATTTTGGCGCACCTCTCATTGAGGGCACACGGGGATTATGCAGCGTTACGATCCACCTTGGTCGTTTAGAAGGGCAGTGCAATCAATTAGTGCAATTGGTGAAACTTTCTAAATATTTCCTAACTTTCTTGTATTACTCTCGAAATGTACAAAGAGTGCTGGGGCACTGATGACGCAACAGAGTCGGTGTCCATCGAAAGGGTCCACCGTGGCCCAATAGTGGGAAAACGGCAGGATACGGGTTCATCGATGGAGAATGGGGCTGCCGGGGCTGCCCTGGCCCAGCAATGGCAGAGGCAAGGGGGGGGGCGCGGGGGGAAGTGCGCCCTCCCCCCCCCCCCCGAGAATGGGTCGCCAAATTTTCGAAACTACTTTACAATACAAATAAAAATCTCGTATTAGTTTATTTTTAATTGTTCATTTTTATTATTATTTTTAATATAATTTCTATTTATTATTTATTATTATCTATCTGTACATATAAAAGTGAAAGTTTGTGTGTGTGTGTTTCTGTGTTTGTGTGTTTGTGTGTTTGTGTGTATGTTCCGAATAGAAATCGCGGAGAATTAACCAATCCGAACCAAATCTTGCATGTGGGTTCGTGATGGGCCGGCGGAGGTTATAGGCTACTTATGACCTGATCCCATCGATTGGCTTATCGATTATATCGATTTTATTGATTTTTCGCTGTTTTTGTTCAGTGAGCCGCGGGGACATGTGTACTAGGGTTCTAAAACATGCTGAACACGAATATGACAACCGTTTTGAAAGATATTATTGATTTATTGATTTTATCGATTTTCGGCCATTTTTAAGGGGTCGGTGGAAACATCTCTACTAAGGTTTTCAGACATGCTGAACACAAATATGGCGTTAACTCTTGCATTAAACCACTCATTCTATCCATTTCGAACGATTCCTCTCTGACACCAATACCTTTGACTGACATACGGCGCAGCAGCATCGAGCGAGTGAGGGGGCGCCGCTTTAATTACCCAAGTTTGAGGTACTTTAACACGAGTCTGTGCGTCCTGCGCAAAGCAGGACGAGCTGCAGCGGTAGTCCGGTGCACGTGCCGAGATCGCCGGCGAACACCAATGGTGTTCGGCATGGGCAGAGTCGGCTGTATGTGGATATGATGGCATACATGTATATATGTATGTGTTCGTCTCATCGAGCCCTATCGAATGGTCACATAGCCGTCGGTGTAGCTCGTCCAAAGGGGCGTGGCATAGCTACAAATCTTCAAAAACTCTCAGTGGTAGGCGCGTATGTATGTTTTGGTAGAGTTTTGGATGCTCTTTCAAATGAGCATAAAACCAAGAAAATCGGATAAGAAGTGGGCGTGGCTTGGCTACAAATCCGTAAAACGTTTAAAAATCCGTAGTATGTCTGTATGAATGTATGCATGTATGGGTGTATGTATGTATGTAGTGGATGTTGGGCGGAGCATGTCCCCCGGTAGTGCATAAATACGGACGGGGATCCGCGCACTTTGCGCTCTGTGAAACTTGCCTCCGCACGTTTTCTGCGCTCAAACCTTCCAAGTCCTAGAAGTTGCGTGTGCTCAAAGCGAAAATAAGTTGTCAGTTCTTCTCAGGCAAGATGCCTCCTAAAAAGCGAGCTTCTCTAAGTAGGGTGGACCAAAAGGCGAAGCAAATGAGAGAATCACGAGCTGCGGAAACAATGGAGCAGCGGGATGCTCGCCTTGAGGGAAACCGTCTAAGAAATATCGCGTCAAGGGCTGCTGAAACATCCCAGCAGCGTGAGGCCAGACCGCGTTAGAATGACTGGGTCGAGAGCCGCTGAAACACCCCAACAACGCGATTTCAGGCCCGAAGAACAACGAGAAAGAACTGCTGAATTGAGAGCTCTTGAAACATCTGGACAGCGTGACACCAGAATCGAGGATAACCGAGTAAGAATGGCTGAGTCGAGGGCCGCTGAAACATCTGAACAGCACGATTCGAGGACCGAGGAAAATCGACTAAGAATGGCCGAGTCGAAGACCGCTGAAACACCTGAACAGCGAGAAAGTCGACTCCAGTACAAACGTGTGCAACGTCAAAATTCAAGACAAGCACGCAGGCGAGCTGAGTTACGCTGGCGGCGTTCCGGTACGATCCCAATTACGATTACCGAGCACATCCAAAGGTTGTGATTGGGAAAATGGATCTGATCTGTCCTCACTGTCAGGCAAAAAAGTTCAGAGGTGAGCCTCCTGGAATGTGCTGCTCGAGCGGAAAAGTTAAGCTACCCTCTCTGAACCCTCCTCCCGAACCTCTCTTTTCATACATGTCTGAAACTACGACGGAATCGAAGCATTTTCTGCAGAACATAAGGAAATACAACTCCTGCTTCCAGATGACCTCCTTTGGTACAACTGCAACAGTCCAGGAAACCGGGTTTATGCCTACGTTTAAAGTAAAGGGGCAGATATATCATAGGATTGGATCCCTGCTTCCCCTTCCCGATGAGAATCCAAGATTCCTGCAGATCTACTTTACGGGCGATGAGGAGCAGCAAGTTGATCAACGTTGTGGGAATATCGGCGGCACAAGAAGGAACATTGTCCTAGATCTGCAGAGAATGTTCCACCAGCATAACGATTTGGTGAAATTATTCAAGACATCACTGGAAAGAATGCCAACAGACGAATATAAGGTAGTCATCCGAGCCGATAAAAGGCCAATGGGAGAGCATGAGCGTCGTTTCAACCCGCCCACGGTGAACGAAGTTGCAGTAGTGATGGTTGGTGAAGACTTCGATAGGCGCGACATAATTATCCAGAAACGGAACGACTCATTGCAACGCATTTCGGAAACACACCGCTCATACGATGCTCTTCAGTACCCAGTGATATTTTGGGAAGGTGAAGATGGGTACCACTTTAATCTTAAACAAACTGATCCTAGGACAGGCAGTCTAACCAACAAAAAAATTTCGGCTAAAGACTTCTATGCAAGCCGAATTATGATAAGAGACGGGTCATCAAACCACCTTTTAAAATGCCGTCAGCTTTTCTACCAATTTATTGTCGACATGTATGCCAAAATAGAGAGTGAGGGCCTTCTCTACCACCTCCGCCTCAACCAGAGAAAGCTGAGAGTAGATGATTACATCCACCTGCGGGACGCTGTAGCGAATGATGGCAATTCCACGGATGTTGGGCGGTTGGTCATTTTACCAGCGACGTTCACAGGTAGTCCACGACACATGCACGAATACGCCCAAGATGCGATGCTATATGTTCGTACCTGTGGACGTCCCGACCTGTTCATAACGTTTACGTGCAATCCGGAATGGACTGAAATCAAAGAAGAACTCCTGGAAGGCCAGGCACCATCTGATCGCCATGATTTGATCGCGAGAGTTTTTAAACAAAAACTCACGAAGTTTATGGATGTTATCACGAAGAGCCACATTTACGGAGAAACTCGATGTTGGCTATATTCAGTCGAATGGCAGAAAAGAGGTCTCCCTCACGCCCACATTCTAATATGGCTTAAGGATAAGATCCATCCGACTCAAATCGACAGCGTTATTTCCGCTGAGATTCCGAATCCAGACCAAGATCCTGGACTTTTCGAAATAATCACCAGGAACATGATTCATGGACCATGCGGTCCATGAATCCCAACTCCCCCTGTATGAAGGATAGAAAATGTACAAAAAATATCCACGAGAGTTCATACAGGAAACCCAGACCGGAAATGACGGCTATCCGCAGTATAGAAGGAGAAGGCCAGAAGAAGGAGGATATACTGCGATTGTAAAAGTGAGGATGAACAATCAGCAGACAGAAATTGAGGTGGACAATAGGTGGGTGGTGCCTTACAGTCCTTTGCTTTCGAAAATGTTTGAGGCCCACATCAACGTTGAATACTGCAACTCAGTGAAGTCCATCAGGTACATCTGCAAATACGTCAACAAAGGCGGCGATATGGCAGTCTTTCGATTAGAAAATGAAAACGGTGCCCTTGATGAGATCATGCAGTATTTGATGGGGCGATACGCAAGCATCAACGAAGGAATGTGGCACATTCTATCTTTTCCAATTCACGAACGTTATCCACCTGTTGTGCATCTCAGTGTTCATCTGGAAAATGGACAGCGGGTTTACTTCACTGCTGATAACGCAGAGGAAAGAGCAGCAAATCCTCCTAATACAACACTGACGGCATTTTTCCTTTTATGCCCAGACCGGAAATGACGGCTATCCGCAGTATAGAAGAAGGCCAGAAGAAGGAGGATATACTGCGATTGTGAAAGTGAGGATGAACAATCAGCAGACAGAAATTGAGGTGGACAATAGGTGGGTGGTGCCTTACAGTCCTTTGCTTTCGAAAATGTTTGAGGCCCACATCAACGTTGAATACTGCAACTCAGTGAAGTCCATCAAGTACATCTGCAAATACGTCAACAAAGGCGGCGATATGGCAGTCTTTCGATTAGAAAATGAAAACGGTGCCCTTGATGAGATCATGCAGTATTTGATGGGGCGATACGCAAGCACCAACGAAGGAGTGTGACACATTCTATCTTTTCCAATTCACGAACGTTATCCACCTGTTGTGCATCTCAGTGTTCATCTGGAAAATGGACAGCGGGTTTACTTCACTGCTGATAACGCAGAGGAAAGAGCAGCAAATCCTCCTAATACAACACTGACGGCATTTTTCCTTTTATGCAGCAAGACGCATTTGCTAGAACCCTTTTTTATCCAGAGGTGCCAAAGTATTACACCTGGAACGCATCGAGGAAAGTGTTTTGTAAGAGGAAACAAGGTGCTGCTGTTCCAGGTAGCGACATGCGTGCAAGTGACGCCTTAGGACGGGTTTACACAGTTCAGAACAATGACGAATGTTACTACCTGAGACTATTACTTCACACCGTTCGAGGACCAACTTCATTCACAGACCTGAAAACCGTGGATGGCGAAGTCTGCGAAACTTATAGGGAAGCATGTCAAAGGCGTGGCCTGCTTGAAAACGACCGACATTGGGACACCACGTTGGCTGAAGCATGTCAGACCTGCTTCCCTTCTCAATTGCGGACTCTATTTGCAATCATAATAACAAGTTGTGCTCCATCGAACCCACAAACTCTCTGGGAGAAGTATAAAGAAAGTCTCAGCGAGGATATTCTTCGGGAGCAGCGTAGAACTAATCCCGAAGTGAACTTCTGCGCTGAGATTTTCAATCAAGCGCTTATTCTGCTTGAAGACAAGTGTATATCCATCAGCAGTAAGACGCTCTCGGAACTTGGCCTGCACGGACCATCCCGCACTGGAGCTGAATTAGTGCAAAGCGAAGTTCTGCGAGAAAGGAACTACAACACTGAAGAGTTGGGAAGATTCGTCCAAGATAATGAGCCTCTCTTAGTGTCTGACCAGAGGTTAGCCTATGAAGCAATCATGGATATGATAAGGAATGGAAATGGTGGATTGTTTTTCCTGGATGCACCAGGAGGGACAGGAAAGACATTCCTTATTAATCTTCTGCTCGCCGAAATTCGAAAACGGAACGAAATCGCTGTAGCAGTTGCTTCGTCTGGCATTGCAGCCACACTATTAGATGGAGGTCGAACTGCTCATTCAGCAATGAAGCTATCTTTGGATCTCGCATGTTCCGAAAATCCAGTGGGTAATATAAGCAAAGGCTCTGGAAAAGCTCAAGTGCTCAAAATGTGCAAGGGTATTGTGTGGGATGAGTGCACCATGGCACATAAGAGAGCTCTTGAAGCCCTTGATCGAACTCTGCAGGATATAAGAGGAAATAACCGTCTTATGGGTGGAGTTGTATTGGTTCTTGCAGGCGACTTTCGCCAAACTTTGCCAGTTATTCCGCGTGCAACACCAGCGGACGAACTTAACGCATGTCTCAAAGCTTCGTATCTTTGGAGGCATGTTCGAAAAATGACATTGACCACAAATATAAGAGTCCATCTACAGGGGGACTTGAGTGCGCAGAGCTTTGCTCAACAACTACTGCGGCTTGGTGACGGCGACTTCCCTGTGGATCCAGATACTGACTTGATCTCCTTCCCATCCGACTTCTGTAACTTGACGGAATCACCTGAAGAATTGATAGTCAAAGTCTTTCCAGACATTACTGACAACTTCAGGAACCATCGATGGCTTTGCGATAGAGCAATTTTGGCTCCCATGAATGACGGCGTGAACAAAATCAACACCGAGATCCAGAACCAACTTCCAGGCCCTGCGGCAACGTACGAGTCCATCGATACTGTTGTAGATAGGGAACAAGCTGTGTGTTACCCTACAGAATTCTTGAATTCTTTGGAACCGCCGGGCATGCCACCGCGCAGGTTGGTTTTGAAGGTTGGATCACCTATAATGCTGCTACGTAACATGGACCCACCGAAGCTGTGCAACGGTACAAGGCTTTGTGTGAAAAACCTCATGCCAAACGTGATCGCGGCTACAATATTAACAGGAAAGGCTAAAGGAGAGGATGTCTTCATCCCACGCATCCCAATGATACCTACGGACATGCCCTTTGATTTCAAGCGACTGCAGTTTCCTGTAAGACTTGCCTTCGCAATAACTATAAACAAAGCTCAGGGGCAGTCACTCCGGGTAGCAGGCATCAACTTGGAAACCCCCTGTTTCTCGCATGGACAACTTTACGTAGCATGCTCCAGGGTCGGAACACCTAAGCAGTGATATATTTATGCCCCCGATGGCAAAACCAGGAATATTGTTTACCCGAATGCATTATGCTAGGGTGTTGTGTTTATTTTTACATCGGTTATATTGCACTGCATTCAAGTATTAGAGTAGCTAACTTTGAAGTAGAAAAGAGCGTTTAAAACCCAAAAAAATTAAAAAGTTAAAAAACCAAAAAAAAATGAAAAAAAATAAAAGCAGCAAAAAAAAAAGAAAGGTAAAAAACCAAAAAAAGGAAAAAATAGAAAAAATAAAAAAAGAGAAAAATTACAAAAAGAAACAAAAAAATTCAAGTAATTAGAAATGTTTGTATTGTATTTTATGTTTATAGGCACGAAGATGGACTTTTTTTTCTGTTTTTCTATTTGTGTGCATGACGTATGTATTTACGAGAATATGCATGTATGCTTGATCTGTGCTTTTAAGTTTACAAACGGTGTTCGTTTGTATTGGTTCACGTGGTTCCGGGTGTTAATTTTCGCCCACATTAAAAAACTGCTGCAGGTAATGTATCACCCGAGCGAAGCCGGGTACGGCAGCTAGTATATATATAAGAGTGAAAGTTTGTGTGTAGTTTGTGTGTGTGTGTGTGTGTGTGTGTGTGTGTGTGTGTGTGTGTGTGTGTGTGTGTGTGTGTGTGTGTGTGTGTGTATGTTCCTTATAGAAATCGCTAAGGAGGAACCGATCCGGGCCAAATTTTGCATACAGGCCCAGCGGGGCAGGCGGAGGTTATAGCCTACTTTGCACCTGGGATTATCTATTGGTTTATGGACTATATCGATTTTATCGATTTTTCACTATTTTTGCCCAGGGGTCGATGAGGACATGCCTACTAGGGCTCTTCAATATGCTGAACATGATTATGGCAGCCGTTTTGCATAGCGGTGTCGATTTATTGATTTTATCGATTTTTTTACAACTTTAGCTCGGGGATCGGTGAGGACATGCCCACTGGGGTATTCGGATGTGCTGAACATGAATAAGATAACCGTTTCCAATTAAAATAAAATGAAACCAATTAAAATCCAAAATAAAATCAATAAACCATATTGATTTATTGATTTTATACATTTTTTACAAGTTTCGCTCTGGGATCGGTGAGGAAATGCTCGCTGGGGTTTTCAAATGTGCTGAACATAATTACAACAACCGTTTCGAATGACGATATCGATTTTATTTTATTGATTTTATTGATTTTTCACAGCTTCTACTCAGGTGTCAGTGAGGACATGTCTGCTGGAATTATGCGCTGGTCACAAATATGACAACCACTATGCAGGGAACACTGAGTTATTGGTTTTATCGGATTTTTAATTAAGTTTTTGACTTTTTTCCGCTACTTCTCAGGGACGAGTAAGAGCGCATTTACTAAGGTTCTCAAAGATGCTGATCTCAAACATGGCATGCTTTTTCCATAAAATTATTATTCAAATAACTTCACTATTTCATTTTTCGCCAATATGTCGGTTAAATAAGGGTTATTCAGATTTGTCAGCATGCTGATCACCAAAATGATAAACATTTCCAATGGATTTACCGGTAGTAGCAGATTTCCTCATCAATGTGAAATAGCCGGGGTAGTAGAACACCAGAGCGAAGCCGGGCATACCGTCTGGTAATTAATACTTTTGTTAATTTTATTTTTTATCTGGGTCCCCAAAGCGGCGGAGACCCCACTTTCTTTCTCAAGCCCCCCTTCTCGCCCACTTTCTGCTCCCGCCACTGTGGCTCAGTAGTTGGAAAAACGCCAGGATACGGGCTCTCGGATGGAGAAAGGGTCCGCTGTGGCCCAAAAGTGGAGCAAACATCAGTATACGGGTCCACGGCTTGAGTAAGGGTCCATCGTGGCCCGCTGGTGGGGAAAACGCTGAAATGCGGATCCGTCGATGGAGAGTATGTCCGCAGTGGACATATTAGTGGGGAAAACGCCAGGATATGAGTGCACGAATAAAGAATGGGTCTGCCCTGGCCGAGCAATTGGAAAAACGCAACGCTTTGGGTCCACGGATGGAGAAAGGGTCCGCCGTGGCCCAAGAATGAAGGGAACACGAGTATACGGGTTCACGGGTTGGTGAAGGTTGGTCGTGGCCCACTGGTATGGAAAACGCCAGCATTCGGGTCCGTGGATGACGTCTCCGCAAGAGGCCCATTTGTTAGGCAAACGCCAGGATAGAGTGAACAAATAAAGAATGTGTCCGCCGTGGTTCGTTAGTGGGAGAAACGCTAGGAGAAACGCTAGTCGTTCACCTCTACGTCCTTCCTTAATAAGAAAGCAGAAGCTTATCGGTTGGATCATCTTAACAACGTGAAACTTGAATCGTTTCAGGTGAATATTCTCTGTTATTGGTTAAACTAAGTTGTACACAGGTAGCAAAGCAATCTGGAAGAAATTCCTGTGTAGATTTGGTTGGGACTGGTCATAGCGGGTCTTTGTGTGTAAGAAATGTGATAAGAACAATAGGTAGTATCATTCATTGCATCGCAAAATAGCTTTACATATAGATGCGTGGTTAATAGTTTGCAAGCAGGGCCAGAATCACGAGAACACTGGAAGAGCGACTTTGGCGTGGCGGCCAGACTAGTAGAATCTACGCAATTCATAAAGAGGATTTCGTACATGAGCTCAGATAATGATTATTCTTGCTCATCTGTTAATTTTCTAAGCATTTCGCATGTGCGAAAATTTTGGACATATCTCAAGTGGCTGCCCCACCCCACTTTCTAGCCTCCCGAAGGGGCGCTAGCGGGTATAGATAGCCGGCTTGACATCCTCAACTTCAAATACAACGTCGCTTCCACGAGCACCTCCGAGCCATAATCAGTTTTTCCTTTTCTGCCCGCACCGAAAGGAGTTTTTGAAAGAGCTGTTTACTGGACATGAGGGTTCGGCCCTCTATGATTCTAGCACGCATGGTGCCATGCGGTTTTTGCAAGGAGAAGACCAGCCAAAACATGCCTCCAGCCAAAACATGCCTCTCCAGCTGTCTCCTTCGCCACTTCTGGATGTTGTATTACGAGCTGATCTCACGAGGACACACCGTCACTGGTAACTTTTACGCCAATCAACTCCAGAAACTAGCGGACGCTGTTGGAGCAAAACGACCGAGAAGAGTTTCTCTCCACCTATTACACGATAGCACTAGGCCTCATTTAGCCGAAAGGGCCCGCGAAAAAAAGGAGAAGCTGGGCATGGACAGGATATTTCCCACCCACCATATTTTCCCAACATTGCTTCCTTTGACAATCACTTATTTCGCCCACTTAAATGAGACCCCAAGACCTAATAAAAAAACTCACCAAAGTTGAAGATGTTCAAAGGATGGTTGGCAATTCCTTCGACTCCCAAACTCCCCAGTCCTGGGAGAAGGGGAACGCCGATCTGCCCATCAGTTGGGACTGTAGACCAACTATGGTGATCATGTTGTTGAGTGAATTCCATTGTATGCTGAGTAACGAAATCAAGCAGAAAAAAGTGTTAGACGGCTAGAGACTATCTTACCGCCCTAATAATAACTGCTCATGTGCATTGGCTGGAAGAGGCAAGCAAATAAGACATTTGATTTCGTCACGTTCTGCTGACGTCAGCTATAAGTGCGAAAAGATGTGTACCTGAAGTCCATGAATTTTCCACAGGTTTTCCTTTTGCTCGAAAACATGAAACGTATGAAGATGATGAATTGTACAAAAGTCATTCCTCCTCTCCTTTCCTTCCCAGTTGTTTCCTTTCTTCTGTGACTAGACTGGCCTACCCGGCTTCGCACGGATGTTTTACTACCTCGGCTTCCTCACACTGCTGAGGACAGTTGGTGTTCCCGTTGAATTTATTAAACTCATAATTCTAATCAACTCATAATTCCGGTGATAAACATATTAGTGAATCTCAAGTGGATTTTTTCAGCAAAGTGAATTTTTTCAAAGTTATTTCGATGACACTGGATCGATGTATTCGTGCAAAATAACTGTCACATTTATATTCGGCCCATTAGGGAACCCCAGTAGACATGTCCTCACGGCCCCACGACGTAGAAAAGCAAAATATCTGTGAAGTCTACGAATCGATATTTTGTGCAAAGCGGTCGTTATATTCGTTTTCAGTGTACGGGGAAACCACAGCATACATGTCCCCCCCCCGTCCCCAAGCGAAGGCGGAAAAAATCGACAAAATCAATAAATCGATACTGCCGTTAGAAATGGTTGTCATATTCGTGTTCAGCGTATCGAAGAACCCTACAAGACATGTCCTCAGCGACCTCCGGAGAAAAATTGCGAAAAATCAATAAAATCGATAAATCAATAACTTCTCGCAGAGTGATTATCGTATTCGTGTTCGCCATGTTAGAGAACCCCGGCAGACATGACCTCGAGCCCCCCTGAACAAAAGTTGTGAAAAATCAATGAAATCGATATAATCGATAGGCCAATCGATATTCCGGGCTGAAAAGTAACCTGTAAGCTTCGCCGGCCCCTGAAGGACCTGCACGCAAAATTTGGTTTGGATCGGTTAATCTGCCGCTGTTTCTATTTGGAACATACAAACACACGAACACACACAAACAAACTTCCACTTTTATATATACAGATAACCGCCCAGCGCGAACTCAGCCCGAACATTCGAGTAGATACCATGGCAGCAACGGTTCCCAGTTGCTGCCATCCTCCCCTCAATTCCTGCCATCCCTCAGCAATTGCTGCTAAAAGGATGAAAGCTTGAGCAGCAATCGAGGGAACGATGGCAGTAGCTGGGAACCGTTCTACGTGAACCATTACGCCGTTCGGGCTGCGTTCGCACTGCACAGTTATCAGAGATAAGATAAGTTAACAACTCTTGACAAATATTAGAAAAGCGCGCAAAAGTACAAGTTCCTATTTATTTATTTATTTATTTATTCACTTACTTATTTATTCAACGATATCATATTGTTTCAATATGTCGTTGCATGCTTCCCTTCCATTTCATTCGGTCGTTAACTGCCGTTCGCATCCATGTTTCGCCAAGGTAGGATACGAACGCATCTCTCCATCTCATTTTTGTACGCCCAGATGATCTTTTCCAGGTCCATGGTCGCCATTCTGTAATTCTTCTTGCCCATCTTCCGTCTCCTGTGCAAGCTATTTTTATTGCCCACATCCATTTTCGTTTGATTGCTCTGCAGGCAACATCCGGGAGTTTAACCGTATTCTGAAGCCACACATTGGTTCGGCGATGCAAAAGTGTTACGCCCAGCATCTTCCTCATCATTTTCCGTTGAGCTGTCTTTAACATTTCCATTTCTCTTTTCCTCGTTACCCAAGTTTCGCAGCCATATAAAAGCGACGGTTCTATGCAGGATACGCAGAGCTGCCTCTTGAACCTCCTGGGAATTCTTCGGTTCGTGAAGTAGGAGCGGTATCGATTGAATGAGCTCCATCCGGTTTGAATTATTCTGGTTATTTCTGCAGAAAGGTCACCATCAAACGAAATCTTCTGTCCGAGATATATGTAGTTGGTGCAGTAAGAAGCGATAGTTCCGTCTATGAGAATCGGGATTTGAATTAAATTGGACATGACTACGGTCTTTAAGAGATTGATTTTCAGTCCGACAGCTTTGCTTTTTTCATTCATTTCGCTAAGCATTTGCTCAAGGTGTTTTGCATCGTGAACGAAGAGCACAAAATCGTCTGCATAGCGAAGATGGTTCAAATAGTATCCGTTAACGTTTACTCCTTCTTTACTCCATTCCACACTGCGAAAGACGGTTTCGAGAACAGCGGCAAAGAGAGCGGGAGATATAGGGTCTGCTTGTCTAACGCCTCTCTGAACTTGGATAGAAGCAGGTTTACCACATATGTTGATTGCTATTTCAGCTTCAGTGTAGATTTTCGACAGGAGACGGACTATTTCCGGGTGGATTCCTTGACACAGTAGCGAGTTCCAAATTACATCTTGTTCCACAGAATCAAACGCTTTGGAATAGTCCACGAAGGCTATATACAGTGAGAACTTGTATTCATGGCTCTTCTCTATTAATTGGTTAACGACATGGATGTGGTCAACCGTGAAGAATTTCCGGTGGAACCCTGCTTGTTTTACTGATGGTTGATTGGAATCTAAGCAGCTTAACATTCGTTGTCCGAGGATCGAACTGAATAATTTGCATACCGTGGAGAGTAATGCAACAGGAGGAAGTTTCGGATATCCATGGGGTCGCCTTTCTTGAACAGCAAAGATATGACTGAATGCGCAAGAGACGTAGGAAGGTGTTTTTTTTGTGAGGCACTCATTGAATAATGTGGTTAATGGTTTTTCCAAAACATGATGCCCACTAGTTAGCACCTCGACGGTGATGTGGTCTGGTCCTGGCATTTTGCCAATCTTCATCTTCTTAAGTGCATTCCTGACTTCATGTGCTAGAACTGGTGGCACCTCTTCTTCGGTACTACCCTGCAACATTCGAGGTGAAGATTGTCTTGATAGAGAAAAAAGATTATTATGGAAGTCTAGAACTACAGTCGTCACAGTAGCGGGAGTCCTTGCGACTGATCCATCGTTTCTCTTCAGTTGCGTCAACGTTCCTGTGTACATTTTATTTTCTTGAAAGGCCTTCCGCTCACTTTTTCTCTCGCAGACAGCTTGGTGTGGTCGTAGAAGATGTTTTCTTTTGGTGTCCCTTTCCAATGAATCACGTAGTGTTTTGTTCACCAGCGAGAGTTCTACTGTGTTTCTAGGTGAGCCTGGTGTAAAAGGCGGTGTCTTTCTTCGTACAGCTTTCTCGTTTCTTCAGAAAGGTGTTTTTTATTTGTTTTGTTGACGAAGCAGAAGCCGCGAGCTTCATTGCCATCTTCAGCTCTTCGTAATTGCTTAGTTCAGTGGTAACCGCACGTTGTTCTAAGGCAGATGAGAAGTTTTCTTCGTCTAACGTTGTTTTTTGCTGTGGTCTTCTGAAGAAATGTCGTTTCTTCTTGAAGCGGGCCTTGGCCATAACTAGTCGGTGATCACTAACAAAATTGAACCGAACTATTATGTCGACATCAACGAAGAATGTAGGATCCGCTGATCAACGAAGAATGTAGGATCCGCTGATAACACAAAATCGATAGCATTCCTTGTTTTCATCCATGTCCACTGATCCATGTCCACTTTCTCTAACGCCTTTTCTGGAAGCGGTTATTCTGAGATGAGGGCGAGTTTCGGAGCAAAATTTGACAAGAGCTTCTCCTCTTCCATTACGTGTTCCAATGCCATATGGTCCAATGAATTCTTCGTCTGCAGTTCCGCTTCCAACTTTGGCGTTGTGTTTTTCCAGGAATATAGTGAGTATTGAATGCTTGCGAGATATGTTCAAGGAATTCTTCGTACTCTTCATCGGCGTGAGTAGTAGTCGGTGCGTACACTTGAACTATACGAACAGATCAAGATGTCGTTGCAACGTCAACGAACGAAACTCTTCTTGAGATGATATAGAAGGAACAGCAGTCCGTCCATTTCTTATTTACAACAAATCCTGTCATTTCACTGAGGAAAATGAAATGGTCGGATTTCTGCAAGCGTAAAACCGCTGATCCAGTAATCTGCGCTCCGGAGAGTCCGATTATGTCAAAAGGTACCTCCATGGTGGCGACTTCCAGCTCTGCTATTCTGTTCTTCATGCGGAGTGTCCGACAGTTGATCGTGTCAATTCGGAAGTTCAGCTTGACGGCGGGGGAGCATCAGGTTGTCCAGGCTACTGATGCGTGATGGTGGTGGCGGGAGGTGAGCGGGTGGTTGTAGGAGTCGAGTAGGGTTGAAGGAGGGGGGGGGGTAGGGAAGTGGAGACGAGCGTTAGTTATATGAGCCGACCGCTCGCTGTGGCAGCTAGTGAGTGGGTCAAGTTTCTATACAAATTCCAAAATACTGCTGCTTACTGAATATGAGCGTGTTCATAAGTCTGAATATATGCAGCTTGATATGATATGCTGACATTGATCGATCAGGTATGAATGGAATTCAGACTTCAGATTTCCGAAAGTTCCGATATTCGGCATTCCTTTTGTGCTTCAACTTTCGTGTTCCTGCCTTCTGACAACATCCGCGTGCTGGGAATCTTCGGAAGTTTTGTGACTTGCGGACGCTGATTTTTTTAGCAGCATTCGATCAGGTACCGTCCAACTATTCGGCGGCCACTTAAACAGAACGTGGACACTTAAACAGCTTTCTTACAGTTGGACTGTCTCCTCTATTCTTTTTCTCGTTTTCTCTATGTTAAAAGTACTACACAAATGAGAGGGAACAGCAAACGTAGACAAAAACTACCACTTGGCGGTTGCACAAATACATAAATAACATCGATGGAAAGAGGTTGTGTGTAGAATAGTTGCCAAAATTCTACAATATCGGGTGTTAGATGTCTCTCCTAGACGGAAAGCCTTATTTAAGGAATGATTTTAATGTGAACCATTATAAAGCGCAGCCGAAGACTACCCATACACTCCAATTTCTTTCCAATTTTTAGTGTTTTTTCTGAACTATGGAGGCCCTCTAAACCAGTGCGTAATCAGTGCACTCGCAGTCCTTGTAGATTTCGCGAATAAAGGAAGAAAGTTAGGAAATATTCAGAAAGTATGGGCAAGAGTGGTTTCAGGAAATGTCGCAACAGCTAGAGATGACGCATTCTTCGCTCGTTCATCCTGTGTATCTGATTTTAGTGTCCTTCTTAGAAAAAACGAGTCCTAAAACTCGATAATCCCTATGGGACCTCAATGAGATGAGAGCCATGCGCACATCCCCAGTGAAGAAACCGAACGTATCCCACCGCTGCGGGACCTCTCACGACGTCCACTGATTTCTTCGACGTGGTCATAAGCAATTCAATCGTTGACCAAACGCAATACGGGGCTACTCTGCTCCGTACACTGCTGTTACGCAATGTCAAGTCGTTGTAAGCACCCTCTCGCCCGGAGGGCTCAAGACCGCTAGAGTATGGTCCTGCCACGAAACCCTGAAAGCATTGGTTAAACCACTCGCTATCATCATTGGAGACTGCATCCATTTTTCCGTCACTGATGCCCTTACGGTGCTCTGTTGAGACGATCAGTCGATCGCCCAAAAATGGCAGCGTGTTAAATATGTGGCCTCCACTTCATATACGCTGTTTCTGCGTGGAATAACCATTCGAAACGGGAAAAGATTCAAAGAACTTGGAAACAACGAGGAATGATAAAGATTTTTCTGCCACTGCAATCACTCCTAAGGGGTGGAGGCTCGTCGGGACAGGATCGATAGGAATCCTTGCGCACTGAATGTTTTCAGGATCGGCCGTAGATTGGGGAGAAAAATGATTGGGTGAGAGAAGCCGAATCTCTATCTCTACTCTTCTCAAATACCCACATCTTTTTCGTCCCTACATACAAGAACAAATATGTGAAATTGAGAAAAAAGAAATAGGGCAGCCAGATGCTGAACCGATTTCGTCATTCTCGCTACCAGACGATCTTCTTTGTTGCGACCCAAAGTGAAGCGTCACAGGTAATTTATTAGGCCTACTCCAGAATTGTTGCCGGAACAACTAATTTCAGTCTTTGACACAATGTGGTGAAATCACGTCTAGTAGCAAGGCTTCTCTAGTTTTTGTGGACTCTGGTGCCTAAACTCGCAGTTATGTATACAGAAAGCAAATCCTATGGAAATTTTCAAATTGTGGGGAGATGCTCTCCTCAAAAATGGTAGATCCACAGGAGGCAAAAATTTCCAAGATCGAAATATGTAGTGAGCGTTCGTTTGACTTCGTAAAAATGAAGAATGGCCTCTTTACAGTATAGATTTGAATACAATATACAGTATTAATATATACAATATATACAGTATCAAGTAATAATGTACTCCTTCGTGTGGGCGATGGTAAAGAAAGAAGCATGCTCTAACCTCTATAAAATTGTATTCACTGAGAAAAAAAAAGCCTGAGAAGCCCGCTCGTCTCGCGTCTGTCACCTGACTCAAGCGTCCAAGGAAAATTTTCCGTGAGAGGGGAAGGGGAGGGGGTGGGGATGGGACTTGTATTGAACTTTCATAAATTATTTGTATTTTAGAAGCAGGTGACAACCTCACATTGAACAATATTTTGAGAAAATGGCTTTGCAAGGATTCTAACACGACAAGTACGTTGATTGGCTTTCTCAACAGGTTTCTTTTCTGATTTTCTCTGTTCACTGACCTCCACTGCGTTGGACCAATAAAACTGAACCCTTCTCTTAGCAAATATCTAGGACATAGCAAATATCTTCAAATTTCTGAGTTTCCTCGACATGCTGATAGTATGTTTCGAAACAACCTTCAATCTTATTTCCTGAGACGTGCTCTGCAGCAGTCTGCTAAACCGATTGACGAGTGAATCCGTTTATTTTATCGACTGGACAAGCAAGGACTCGTTAGCCAACGCTGCAGCCGTGGCGGAAAACCTCACAGCTAAGAGCGACCAGCCTCTGCTTTCAGCAGTGGATTTTTTGGCCCTTACGAAAACGCGGTTTTCGTCAACCCTTTGACTTCTGACTTTCTTACTTCTTTTTAGCTGACAGTTCATATGTGTATGTGTGTCACGAGATTAAGCTATTGTCGTTAAAAACTACTGACCCCATCGTGTTCAGCGCATCAAGTTATGTCCGCAAATGTGGTACTTTCGGTTTCTATCTTGATTCAAAGGAAGAAAGGAGTCTCTTGCGCGCAGTGACAAACTCGCCCAGATTCTCATCACAGACGCAAGGATATTTACCAATAACCCACTCCGAAATGCGCATAATCGACAGGAAGGGATTTCAAGAGCTGTAAAGGTCGAAAAAACTCATCTTCCACAGCCCGCGATGGTATGGGCTGCAATATTGGGCCTGAGTAAGACCGAGCTTGTTTTTGTCGGAAGGAAATCGATGTAGAACTCTATCAAAAGAAAACCTCGGAGGACGCAGTGGTACTTAGGACAAAGAAAACTATCTGCTATCTGGCCACTATAGAGCGAAAGGCCTGCTCTTACAAACCCGGGTCACAGGATTCGCTGAAGACAACCCTTGTGGAGGCATGGGACGAAATCTCATCGGAAACCACCATCCTCAAAAATTTCCCTAAAATATTGGAAGCTTATATCAAATCTAAAGGCTGTGGTTTTGAACAAGATGGTTGTGGTCTCATGTAGAATTTTTTCTCTACCAAATAAATGTAAAATATGCCTATTTGAATTGAATTGCGCGAATTTATGAGTTATGAGTAGTTTTTCTCGTCACACTTCATGTGGACCACCTTCTAAATTTAGTCCATTGACGACCACGCACATTTTCGCGTATCTGGCGGGTGAGAGCAAAACCCACTTCAAGAAGGCGGCGCCCAGATAGTTCTGTGATGTTACGATAGGAGAGCTGGGACGATAATACAGTGCGTATCAAAATTAAGTATCCACCCAAAAACTATAAGTAACAAAGCTCCAAAAACATCCGATTAAGACGGAACCACTTCCATTCGCTTTAGTGACAACCCCTCACTGAAATACTCTTACTGGGTCACTCATGTTTTCTCGTAATGTACATGCTGACTATCACGTTTTGCTTGTATCAAAATTAAATATCCACTTTGAAGCACATCAATTTTGTTGATCTGAAAGTGGGTATAAAAGGCTGAAATTTTTGCATGGTTCACCTACTGCTCTCTGCCAAGATTCTCTGTCGTCGAAACCTTCTAACAATAAGCTCCGTTGAACAAGCACAAATTGAAGTCTTACATGACGAAAGATTCTCCAGTCGAACAATCGCGGCTCAGTTGGGTCGCTCTCATGGATTTGTGGACAGGTATCTGCGAAACCAATCTTCATACCAGAAGCAGCTTAATTCCGGTCGCCCTTAGCTGCTAAATCCCAACGATAGCAAACGATCAAGAGACAGGAGTCGGATTCCTCGTTGAGCCTCGCTCAGATGTGGGCTCAGTTGGGTTTAAACATCTCAAGAAAGACCATGTGGAGATCAGTCCGAGGGAGCTGCAATATCGTAAGAGAAATAATGCTGAAAGCTCCACGCTTGAGCCCCTAGCACAGAGAACCACCTCTGCTCTCCGCCAGAAGTAACATGACAACGCAATGGGACAAGGTGCCTTAGATGTCGATGTTCAAAATCTATTTAGATTAATGTCATTTTGGGCGCGTGTGGCGCAGTGGTAAGAGGCCCGCTGCGCACGCACACGATCGACGGCTCGATCCCGCCCGAGGCCAACCAAGCCTCCCATCCTGCGGGATCGGTAAATTGGTACCAGAGGAGTCTGGGAGGATGAAGCACTGACTTGGTACATCGGGTGCCCCCCGCAAGTCATTGTACAGGGCACATACGCATTCAACGCCTTTACGATGCTCAGATGAAGTCGAATGCGTGGCGCATCCCTCGTGACGGGATTGATTAACGCCGACCACTTTATCCTTATTATCCTTTAATGTCAGTTTAACTACCCTTTTTTCCCAGGTAATCTTCAGTGATGAAAATAAATTCAATCTGGATGACCTAGATCGGTATCGTCATTATTGGAGGGACTCATGGAAGGAGCCACTCATGTTCTCAAGGCGCAACCTTGGTGGCGGTTCGCTTATGACTTGGGCCGCGTTCAGAAGTTCACGAAAATTAGAATTGACGCTTGTTTCCGTGAGAATGAACTCCTACGAACACCAAGCAGCGCTGGGAACGCATTTGTTCCCTTTTTGGCGCCATTCTCTCGTTTTTCAGCAAGACAACACTGCCGTCCACGAGTCTCATTCAACGAGAATGTGCTCCAAGAGCACTGCGTGTACAAAGTGGGCTGGCCTGCGTGTTTGTCAGACTGTAACTAAGTTGAGAACATGTGGGGGTATAAATGTACGCCACGTTCACCGGAATAAAAAACAGTACAACACGGTACTTGAGGTCGGTGATACAGGACGTTTGGGACCAGATTGGCGACAACGCCACACAAAACCTAGTAAAAAGTATGCCACGAAGGGCTTCATCCGCAACGATGATGGACCGATCGATTATTGATTGTCCGGTTATAATGATAAATTTGTTCGACAGTAGTAAGTGGATACATAATTTTGATACAAACAGAAGAAATTTCTTGTACAAGAATTCTGGGAGAAACGGTGGAAATTAGTGGAAAGAAAGAATATAGGGTTTATGCATTATGAGGATCCCATGGAGCAAGTTCCCTTTTGTGGTAACCAATACGAGACAAAATATTGACCAACTCAGGGTGGATACTTAATTTTGATACGCACTGTAGTAGTAGTATTGTAGAAACGATTTGAATTCTTACGCTGGGATGTTATTAGTTTCATAGAGCCCGAACAAGAGAGCTTAACACCTTACTTTCTTCAAAGTCGAAAGTTTTCAAAAGGTATTCTAGGTGCTACATAAAAGGGAGTGTCACAAGAGTATACACGCTTGTATGTCTCTAGCCTACGAGTAAGGAGCTGCTGCTTGTAATGAATGTGTTTTTGTATGTAAAATGTGGCTTTTACACGGTTTCTTCTCTTCCACAACACAAGAAATGTTTACGATTTCGAAGATCCCATTCTTTCCAGAGCATTTTGCACAATGAACCGAAACTCTCTCTTAAAGGCAGCACCCACAAATTTTCGTGGCCGAGATTTTGGTCGTTTTGGACACTAAGCAATGGTGTCAACAATTCTGCGAAAGTTGTATTGTCGTATTTATCAGCGTTGATGGATATGAGAGGCTATACGCATTTCAATTTCAACTGGATGGGCTGTAGCATAAAATGAATGGGTGATCTCTGGAATTTGTCAAAATTCATCACTGCGCACGTCTTCAGTAACTCATCCTGTACTCAAGCCTCAAGCCAGTCTTTGCACGTCCGCATTTTCTGCTGGAGTTCTTCCCGAGTACTCGCACCAGACATCACATCGTCTGCATAGAGGGGTGTCCACGGTGCTGTAGAGTGGAGATCGCTCAATATCGCATCCAAGCAGGATGAACGGAGGGAGGGGGGGGGGGGGAAGCGCAGTACCTTGATGAACTCCCACACAATGTTCAAACGGTGATGATTCCCCTGCAGCACATCTGACTGATGGCATTTCTATAGAGAAGCTGAGTCCCGCATATTCCTCAGGAACCCCTTGAGCACGTAGCGAGAGCCAGATCAGCTCACAAGGAATCCTGTCTAAGGCTTCCTCGAGATCGAGAAAGGCTAGGTGTATAGTCTTTCACTTATCTCGATGCTTCTCAGTTAGCAGTCGAACCACGTGTATTGCGTCGGTCGTGATGTAGTTTTGAACAAACCCACACCCACACTGGTTCCTTGTAACTTCAACGTCCGTTCGAAGATCTTCATCGTATGACATTCTGCGATCTGCGATGTCTCCCTCTCCCTCCCAAATAGGTATTGTCGTGCTGGTTGTCTATGAATTGGGCAGTTTTTCCTTGGCTATTATTTAGTTGAAAAAAAAAGAGAGCCAGCGGGTTCCCGCACCTTCTGCACTCTTCCGGAATGGTTATCTGGACCGGGTGCCACACCTGGCATGATAGTGTTTGCGTTACAGATTGAGTATGTAAGGAAGCGAAGCAGAAGTTGATCGTTGTTCTCCTTGATTGGCACTATATGTATTAGATCTTCAGTAGCGCTCTGTCTCGCTTCAGCAATACGGTAGATCTTCATTTCCTCATCCGCGATATCTAACTCTTCTTACAGAGCTCTAAATTGTACCGCATTTTCAGCAGCAACTGCCTTCTTTGCTTTGACTTTCGCATCTCTATACTACCACATGCTATCGTGTGAGTTCGTTCTCAGTCATTTCTTGTACGCATCCTTCCTCTTCCTCAAAAGGACTTGAACCTCCTCAGACCACCATCAGGTCTGCTTGTCGATTCATCCCACTCCATTAATGATCATTTCATGTTTTTACTTCTCCAGCAGTGACTGTCTTGGATGCCGTTCTGACAACGGTCTCCCAATTCGGTCTAGTGTTCGGTCAGTTTCCACCAAGTGATTCGTTCTAACGGAACTTGTGGTCGATTCGGATGTTGAAGGGGCATGTCCATGACAAGGAGATGGTGTTGCGGCGCGATAATGTCGGAGGGTATCACTTCGACATCGATGACGTTCTTCAGCTCTCCTTGCGATGCACGAGATATAGTCAATTTGCGTTGTGTACCATATGTAATGAGATGTTCATTCTTCTTTTCGAAAAACGTATTCACTACGGCTAGATCCCTTATTCAAGAAGCATCGTTCTTTCCTCGTTTCGCGTGTCGTAGCGATGTCCTTCATTCCATCTCTCATAACCGTCTCTAGCGGACCCGATGTGCCCATTGAATTCTAAATCTATGACTACGTTTTCGTCCTCAACGAAGACCTGTATTACCACTTCGAAGACGCGGTTGAATCCTTTCTTCACAGTATCAATGCATCTGCATTTTGTTGTGTGTAAAGAGTCTGCGTGAGAAGGGGTAAACTGCTGATCTATGATTGGTCGATTTTTATGCACGTTGCGGCTGCAGCCTTTAGTGTAAGAGTAGTTCTGCGTGTATATGAACAACTTTTCTGAAGTTTGGTGGGGCAGATGATAGCTATCGGAACCCACACTGTGAGAAGGTGGCCACCGGTGTCACTTAAAGGCAGCAATAGCCGAAATCCTCGACTGCGAGCTGAGGTGCGCGTGGTGAAGTACAGGCTCAGCACATCATAAATGTGAAACGAACACAAACATTGATGGCTTACCTGCAGAGAAAATGGAAACGTCGTCGCGAACACGCCTGGCCGAGTTCGCACCGGTACGAGTTTTCCTCGTCGCTAGAGGGCGCGTGGTCTGACGCAAAGGCACTACGAAATGCGTTCAATTCAGAGGGTTTCGTGGCGGGACGCGCACACCCGACATCGGAGCACTCGTCCGCGCGCGAACACGGCCAGGCGTCGCGACGACAGTTCCAGTTTCTCTGAAGGTAAGCCATCATTGTCTGTGTTCGTTTCACATTTGTGATGTGCTGAGTCTGTACTTCACCAATTTCGGCTCTTGCTGTCTTTAATGCGCCGAACTTGAAGGAACAACCTGAACTTGAAAAGCATACGCGTACGTCTTGGCCACCCCCCATGCAGAGAGAATCCTCAGCATGCCTCGACTTCGCCCCTTCCAATTCGTTTCTTGTACAAAGGAGATATCGAATTTCCCATTCTTCAACGTCGCGGGGAAAAAAGTGGGGTCTCCATCGTTTTGGGGAATTATATTAAAAATAATATTTAAGCAAGTTAAAATAAGCTAATACAAGATCTTTGTATGTATTGTAAAGTAATTTCCACCCCCCCCCCCTCCTCCTGCTTCCGCCACTGATATATTATATTAGGTTGTAACATAAATTTCCGCTGTTTTGAAATTTTCGAAGAAAAAAAATCATAGAAAATCGAATAACAAGAAGTATCCATCGAAGTATGGACTACAACAGTCGCTGGGCTTTTGCTGCTTTTATAGCAGGAGCTCGACTCTCTTGCTACAGAAACTCGTGGACTGTGAGGCAAAGAACTGAGATGGGCAGTCCTGGAGGTCACTGACTTTGGCAAGTCGGTTCTCGCTCAGTATACATTCTTGTGATCTGATCACCAGCGCATGGTTGGAGCTAGATTTACCTTACGTAATGCGTTATTAAAAATTCCTCTGCGGACTCTTCCCCTTTCCAGAGAGTTGGATCAGCAAAACTAGGGCGCCCTCCTTGGTGTGGCGAAATGGTGTGGTATGTTTGGTTGTAGCCTCAGGGTACTCATAGCTTATACAGCTTCTCCAGAAAAAATCTTTGCAACGTTGGAAGGGATCTAGTCTGCGTACGAAAAAAAGTTTTTTTTTTCTGCTTAAACTAGTTATCGTCATTGCAAACATTTTTCTTCAGAAAGTCCTCTTCTCCTTGCATCTTTTTTTCACCTTTTTTTCCATCTTCGTTTATCTTTCTCTATTTCTTAATGCATCACGCCTTTTTCTGGCTGCGCACCTTGAGTGTATTCATAAATAAATATGCATGGATAATAATTTTGCCATAACGTTGCACGAGACTAACCATATTTGGGCAGAGTAATCTCGAGGCCATTCTTACTCTCCTTGATACTTTCATTCCCCATTTTATCTCCGAGCGGTCTCAGGTACAGACACGAAACTTGGTAACTAAAATTTCGATTATGCTGTTTTTCTCTCTGGTGTTGAAGGGAATTGAAGTGGGTTTTCTCCCACTCTGGCCACGAACATCAGCCGTCTGCGGGCACTAGTCGGTGAAATTTTTGGACGAATTCCATTCGCTCTGGGGAAATCACACCATTTTGAGACACTACGGATTGCGCCCTAATTTTGCTGATCCAACTCTTTGGAAAGGCGAAGAGTCCGCAGAGGAATTTTTAATAGCGCATTATGTAAGGTAAATCTAGCTCCAGCCATGCGCTGGTGATCATATCACAAGAATGTATACTGAGCGAGAACCGATTTGCTAAAGCCAGTGACCTCCAGCACTGCCCATCTCAGTTCTTTGCCTCACAGTCCACGAGTTTCTGTAGCAAGGGAGCCGAGCTCCTGCTGTAAAAACAGCAAAAGCCCAGCGACTGTTGTAGTCCATACTTCGATGGGTATTTCTTGTTATTCGATTTTCTATGATTTTTTTTCTTCTTCGAAAATTTCAAAACAAATCTATGTTCAAATTTATGTTACAACCTAATATATATCAGTGGCGGAAGCAGGAAGGGGGGGGGTTGGAAATTACCTTACTATACATATAAAGATCTTGTATTAGCTTATTTTAACTTGCTTACTTTTAAATCGTAATTCGCAGCCGCCACGGTCTTCTTCGCAGCCCTGTTCGCTTCCATGTAACGGCTCCAGTTGCCTGCCATTTTATTGTCAAGGAAGAGATGGTGTAAACGCTTCTTTTCGCAGACTTTCCTTCTCACTTCCTCCGTCCAAAGCCAAGTATTTCTTTCAATCTTCCGTCGGTCTGCTTCGGTAGTGCCGAGCTCAGAACGAGCTGTTGCAAGGATATTTTTGGTTGCCCCTTGCCATGTCTCATCTATGTTCGTGACAGGTGGCAACTTTATGTTGGAGATGACAGCTACTTGTCTCTCTCTTAGTCTCCACCACCTCATTCCGCATCGCTCGACTCGCTTCTGATGTGGCGGAGTGGTTTTCATCGTGCAGATTAGCGGTCGATGTTGGGACGTGACCGTCTCGTATGGAACAACTTTTGCGTCCATGACAAGCTTCTGGTCTCGGTACCTCACGAGGACGTAGTCGATCTGTGTCTTGTTGTAGCCACTGTAGAAAGTAACAAGGTGGGATGGTCGCTTTCGGAACTTCGTGTTCGCTATGACAAGATTGTGAGACTCGGCATAGTCGAGAATACGCTCGCCATCGTCGTTGTGTACCCGGTTCGGAAGCCTCGTGGCACCTGCAGCTGTCTTTCGTCACTCCTACGTGGCCATTCAGGTCTCCCGCAATGGTGATCGTGTCGTCTGGTGGTACTGCTGGGGTCTTCTCATCAATCAGTGCCCAGAAATCATCCTTCACCCTGTGCATCCAGTCTGCGGGGCATATGCCGAGAAGTGAATGCGCCGTTCTAGCGTGAGGATAAAAATCTTCATAAGACGGTCGTCAAAACGCTCTACGACTGCTATGAAATCCCTGCACCTTTCAGAGACGATGACGCTGATGCCGTTCCTTGTACCTGGACTGCTATTATACACGATCTTGTAGCCGCATCCGATGTCCTTGAACTTGCTTCCGGACCATCTTGTCTCCTGCACAGCGCACAGGTCGATTCGTTGGCGCTGTAGTGCTGCTGCTAGTTCATATGAGCGACCTGTCAACGTGCCAACGTTCAAAGTAGCAATACGCGTTTTGGCTAAGTTATTGTTATCCTAAACGACTCGCCTGCTTGCCCCCCCCCCCCGTCACGCCGCCAGTCGCGAAGCATTGAGGACCCCTGCATATTATTCTCCAAACTCACAGGGTCCCGCTAGTGGGCGTCGATTCCCGCATACGCCGTAGCATTTTTCTCAAATCCATTTGGAGTCATGATCCATGTGATGTGACATGTTGTGTTCAGGCGGCCTGTCACTACGGTCTGAGGTCAGCATTAGATTGACGGGGAGAAGGATTCCCCGGCGTGAACAAGGGACTTATTTGTTGGAGGCGGCCCCTACTCGCCTCTCATGCGTTTCCCAGTCGTTAGAGTGCGAGCTTTTGGCTAAACCCGAACTGCAGGATACTGCCTACATAAAGCATTTGCACACACCCACGCGCGTGAGTGCATGTTCGTGCTCATATGCCGGCCATATGAATCGAATCCAGCACTATCGAATTAAGGAGTCCATCTTCCAGATCTACCTGCGTCGCAGGGCAAGCGCATGGCTGCTCTTGGTCCGCGGTAAACCCCCTATCCGCCACCCGGGGTCGCGCCACGTAGCCTCGCAGCAAATCGACTACGTCTATGCACCTATGACGAAATATCGGCTGAATGCCCCATCAGCTTCGTATCCTCGCGACCACTGTCTATAACAGAGCCCCATGATGAGAGCATGCGATCACATGCTGGTCCCCCACCGCCTGCGCTCTCGGAAATTTTGTTGCTTCACCATGATTTATGTAATATATATATATATATATATATATATATATATATATATATACTAGCGCCCCTTCTGGGCGCTAGAAAGTGGGGTGGGGCAGCCAATTGTGGCAGGTAGAAAAGCTTCACACATGTGAAATGCTTTGAAAATTAACAAAGAAGCAAAGCTAATAATTAACTGAGCTCAAATACGTAATTCTCCTTGTAAATCCGTGGACCCGTATCCTGACGTTTTTCCATGATTACGTCGTGGCAGGCCTAATCTCCATTCATGGGCCCTTATAATGGCGTTTTGACGACTATTGGCCACGGCGACCCGTTTTCCAGAACGCCAATGGGTCCATGGATGGCGAATGGGACTGCCACGGCGCTATCATGGGGGAAACGTCAGAATACGGATTCTCCATCCGTGGGTCCGTACACTGGCGTTTTATGCACTGCTGGGCCACGGCGTACCCATTCTCCATCCGTGGGCCCATGTTCACACGTTTTCCCCACGATTGCGCCGTGGCAGGGCTATTCTCCATCCATGTACCTGAATCCTGAGGTTTTTCTGACAATTGGGCAATAGCAAACCCATTCTCCAACGGAATAGGGCCTTAGCAGACCCATTCTCCATTGTGGAACAGTATCCTGGCGTTTTCCCTCCTTTTGGCCAAGGCAGACCCATTTACCATCCGTGGATTCGTATCCTGACGTTTTCCTCACGATTGCGCCGTGGCAGACCCATTTTCCATCCGTGGATCCGTTTTGCCGACTATTGGCTATGGCGACCCGTTCTCCAAAACGCCAATGGGTCCATGGATGGCGAATGGGCCTGCCAAGGCGCTATCGTGGGGGAAACGTCAGAATAGGATTCTCCATCCGTGGGCCCGTATGCCGACGTTTTGTGCACCACTGGGCCACGGCGTACCCATTCTCCATCTGTGGACACGTATCGAAACGTTTTTCCTCCTCTTGGCCACGGCAGATACATTTTCTATCCGTGGACCCGTATCCTGACGTTTTTCCCACAATTTGGTCATGGCAGACCCATTTTCCATCTGCGGAACCGCATCCTGGCGTTTTTCCTCCTCTTGGCCACAGCAGATACATTTTCTATCCGTGGACCCGTATCCTGACGTTTTCCCCACAATTTGGTCATGGCAGACCCACTTTCCATCCGCGGAACCGCATCCTGGCGTTTTTCCTCCTCTTGGCCACGGCAGATACATTTTCTATCCGTGGACCCGTATCCTGACGTTTTCCCCACAAGTTGGTCATGGCAGACCCATTTTCCATCCGCGTAACCGTATCCTGGCGTTTTCCCTCTTATTGGCCAAGGCAGACCCATTTTTCATCCGTGGACTCGAATCCTGACATCTTCCTCACAATTGGGCTATAGCAGGCCCATTCTCCATTCGTGTACCAAGTGGCGGGCGCAGAAAGTGGGCGGGAGAGAGGGGAGGGGGGGGGGGTGGGAAAAATGCGGTCTCCGCCGCTTTGCGGACCCAAATGGAAAATAAAATTAGTGAAAACATTATAGTAATAATAAATAATTTATTAGGTTGTCCCTCGAAATAAAAAAGTATTATGATCAGCCATTTCCTGCTTATTCCAGCAGTACAGTAAAACTTATTTGAGGAAAAGCCGAAATCACAGGATCAAACGAATTGCGAGGGTCAATTTTCAGTAGACATTGATTCGCATGAATTTTCTAGCCGAAAACTGGATTCACCGCAAGCTCGAGAAGATACCCTATTAGGCAAAGGTCTGACCAACACAGTATTACAAAGAAAGATCCAACGCCTCACTCAGGAAAATTTTTCTTGGTAGGATGTGAATCTGTGTATTTGCCCGCCCCGCTGCTAGACATGCACTACTTCGGCTCACCAGAACTGAGGCATTTTCAACCGAATCTCGAAGCCAAGCCCAAAATGGTAATGGGCGAGGCATTTAGTAAATTACTCTATTACCAGTCTGGCCGCCCGGCTAACGCCGGACTTCCAGACTTCTATTGATGCTCGCTTCGCTCGCATACTGCACGTTGAAAGCAAACACAAAAGTGTAAGTGGATTGATAAAATCTGCATCCTTCCACGCAGTTCTATCGCTCTCCTGAGAAGCCCTTGATCCCGTAGATGGTAGCTTTCCCCCATATGAACGAAGTTATGCTCTCCCATATGAGCGAAGTTATGGCCGTGAAGAATCGAGTGCAACCAATTCAGTGCAAAAGTCATCATGAAATGATTTTGGCTCAACTGGTTGTTGTGGTAATTCAAGTGATAAGGGTCCACCGGTGTATATGAACGGAAAGGAAGGAGTGGTTCATTCAGACACAAACGGAATGGGAAGAGAACACGGATATGAAAAGAAACAGAATGGGAAAAGAAAACTGATATGAAAAGAAACAGAATGGGAAGAGAACACGGATATGAAAAGAAACAATGTACATCCAGATGACTTACTTAGGTAGGAGGGTCCGCCAAAACAGGGTAAACGTGCCCCTCATGCAGAAATAGACTCGCCGAGCGAATTCCTATTTCTTTTGGAAGCCGGCGCACCCTTATCACACCTTTGGATCCGACTCCAGGCGTTTCCCCACTTTTGGACGCCGGCGCACCTTTATCACATCGTTGGACCCGGCTCCAGGCCTTTCTCCACTTTTGGACGCCGGCGCACCCTCCACACCGCGGTGCACTCACCGCTCTCCACTTCCCCATCCTTTAGAGCTTCTCTCCATTCTTTGAACCTCACCACACCCGTCCCTATCATCTTGTTGACCTCGTAATCACCACCACTGGCCAATCAGGGAATTTCGTTTCTGACACACACACACGTGACAGACGAAGTAAGTCCGTTATTATAAGTCATGATCGTATCCAGATCTAACTACTGTCGAACATCTCGAGCAATATTTCATCTATCAGAAAAAATCACCTTTTTGAGATGTCGAGGTTTGTTGAATATATCCAGATCACCCTCAGCGATGCAAACTAGACAAAAGTCCATTTTAATAAGCAATGTCTACTCATCACTAAAAATTTCCCACTTTTTCCGAAAATTTCCGTAACAGTATTTATTAGAGGGATTAGTGTAAATGGTGTCGCAAATTAAGCACTGACCACCAATGCTTTTGTTCAAAATCCACATAGCCCATTTTTTGCCATGTTTGGCTGCCGAGAAGGCAGAGCGACCAGTGATTTAGTTACGTCCAACCTGGCTGCTAACATTTTTACGGACTGTTTTAGAATTCTCGTCTCTCCTCCAGAGCTATGCTTTCGTTTATGACAAGTTTCGTGACCATCACCTGGTCAGATTTGAGAACTCGTCTCGTTCTGAAAGTGTTTCTCTAGTCGCAGCTTCTGCTCGCTTACAACACGACTACCTTGCCAAGTGCAAAACTAACACCAAATCTGGCTTTTGTCCGATTAGGGCGAAAAAATAGTCTAAAAATTGGGAGAACACAAAACCATGTTTTGCCTCTTCGTACAATTTCGTCTGTAGAAACCAAGACAGGATAGTTGAAGAAGCCTTCTTAGGAAGCAGATAGGACAGGTCTTGTCCTTTATAATAGTCCAAAGTTTGTCTATCTAGCTTCTAAAATAACGGATTTATGAACATTCATTACTAGGTTGCGGCCATTTATTGTGGGACAACCTAATAAATGAGTTGATCAAAAGTACTAATAAAAATAAACTGTTAAAAATGGACAAATGTAGGATTTTTATTTGCTTTGTGAAGCAATTTCAAAAATTTATCCCGGTGCTTCCCCACCAGGGCTGTCCGTTAGAAAAATTTCAGATTTCGTCAATCCGTTAATTCGTTACGTCAGGTCAAAAATGGTCGTTACGCGTTAATGCGTTAATTCGTTATTCCGTTAATTCGTTGGAAGACAAATTTGTGAATATTTCGATAAGTTTCACCAGCTGTAACAGGCAGTCAAGACCCCTGATTGATATTCAGAGCAAAAAAGCTGTATATTCAACAAAAAATTGAAGCAAATGCTAACATTGGTCACTTCTGGCTCTGAAAAAATGGTATAGCAAGGTGAAGAGATTTAAAAATAATAGTTGATCAGATTTAAAAATGATAGTTTCTCTTCAGTGCTACAGAAAACAAACACAGGTAATGGTCAGACGACTGAAAAAAAGACAAGTGAGAGAGATGCCTTCGGTTAGGAGTTGCGTTATTTTGCCTCACAATTTTCATAATAATTCTTTGGTGAAACGAACGGATGAAAACTCTCAAGATCTGAGGCTACATAGAGAAGGTGAGAAACTCAAAGCAGGAGGCGCGCAAGCATACCTCAGAATTCTAGTATAAGAATGATAAGGTGAAAAAGAGCAGTTCTTTTTCCAAAATTCCACAGTCAAGCTGGTTGTTAGATCCAACACAAATCTGCTGATGAAACCTGAAGAGATGCTCGCACTCATTTGCCGGTGCGGAAAGTTATTTTTGTGCCAACATTTTGATAGGAAGGAATTTCGCGGTGTCAGTATCGCTGCTTTAATATTCAGAAGGATCAATATAGAATGATGGCTTATGCGCAAGGCATTCGTCCACTCCCTTAAATAGTTGCAGTCTATCCTCGACAATTATACAGCTACACCTGCCACCGTGGCTTTAGTTCATGAAAGCTAATATGATGAGATGTCCATAAAAGCAGGTTTTCCTTCGGGTGCCTTACTGCAAATCATTTTACACAATCATCGCATCTATGCGTATCATCTCCTGTATATTATGAGAAAGTCATGTAGCACGAGAAAAGTACGCATTTCGGATACTATTTGGCCTCCTAACGAAATCGATCCTAACGGATTTTTGGGGTTTTTCGTTAATTCGTTAATTAGTTATGTTAGGCCAAAAATGGCCGTTACGCGTTAATGCGTTAATTCGTTACGTTAGTAACGCACAGCCCTGTTCCCCACTATTGGGCCAGAGCACACCCATTTTCCATTCGTGGACCCGTATCCTGATGTTTTCCCACGATTACGCCACGGCGGACCTCTACGATCGGTGTGCACCTATCCTGGTGTTTCAAAGTTTTTTCTGAACTATGGAACCCCGGCAAACCAGTCCGTCATCGGTGCACTCGCACTCCTTGTTAATTTCGAGAATAGAAAAAGAAATTAGGGAATATTCAGAAAGTATGGTCAAAAATAGTTTCAGGGAATGTCACAACAGCTAAAGATGACGCGTTCTTCGTTCGTTCATCCTGTGTATCTGATTGTAGTGTCCTTGGAAAAAACGAGTCCTAAAACTCGTCAACACCTGTGGGGCCTCAATAGGATGAGCGCCAAGCGCACGTCCCCCTGTGAAGAAACCGAACGTTTCCCACCGCTGCGGGATTTCTCATGGCATCCACCGATTTCTTCGACGTGTTCATAAGCAATACAACCGTTGATCAAACGCTAACAGAGGGGCTACTCTGCTCCGTACACTGCTGTTAACGCAATGTCAAGTCGTTGTAAGCACCCTCTCGCCCGGAGGGCTCAAGACCGCTAGAGTAGGGTCCTGCCACGAAACCCTGAAAGCACTGTCTAGACCTCTCGCTTTCATCATTGGAGACTGTATTCATTTTTCCGTCAGTGCCGCCCTTACGGTGCTTTACTATATATATATATATATATATATATATATATATATATATATATATATATATATATATATATATATATATATATATATATATATATATATATATATATATATATATATATATATATATATATATATATATATATATATATATGTATATGTATATATATATATAGTAAATGCGCTGTTGTCCGTCTCTAAGAAGAAGCGAAAAATTCGAAAGCTCGACTAAATATTCGACAAAACCGATAACTCAATGTTTTCATGCATGCTGGTTCTCATATTTGTGTTCGGCATATTCGAAAACCCGTGGGCATATCCCCACCGTTTACTGAGCAAAAGTTGTGCTAGATTGATAAAATCAATAAATCGATACCGTCATCCAAAATGATATCCATATTCGTGCTCAGCATATTGAAGAAACCTAGCAGTCTTCACCGACTTCGGTCAAAAATAGTGAAAAATCGATAAAATCAATAAATCGATAATGTCGATAAAGATGGTTGTCATTTTCGTGTTCAGTGCATCGAAGAACGCTAATAGACGTGTCCCCACCGACCCCGGTCAAAAATAGTGAAATACTGATAAAGTCGATACAATCGATAAACTAATCGATAAGATCAGGCCAAAAGTAACCTATAACCTCCGCCGGCCGTTGCAGAGTAGCGGACATAATTATTGCAAAGAATCGTCTTCTGTCCGTAACTTCTTTCAGAGCAGAGTTAGGCGACTATTAATTTTATATGTTTTGCAGGTACGGATGTGGTACTGGTGCAAAATCGTCAACAAGGTGTGACTTTACTTTATTTCGTGCATGAATGTCCTCAAGAGAACTTTTTGTTTGGTGAAGTCGAAATTTGGGGTTCAACGATATTGACAATCACCTACAAGAAATGTTCACAAAGGGAGTCCCGACCTGAACTGGATTCATTAAATATTACGAAACAGTTCCACTCAAAATTACATGTTAGCACAGGATACATTCATATCTGCCACCGTTGCATATGATCGGTTTGTCGGTAACCCTCCGGTGCAGTTTCTGCCATTCTGAAGGCAGTGTCTCAGCTCATGGGCCGCATTCGAGATTCCCATCTCACTCGAACATACGCGAGCTGCTGAGCACAGATATGTACATTAAGTTTCGTGGAAACGTCGAAAACCCCATAAGTTACGGGTTTCTTTGGTCGAGAATTTCCAATTCTCGGCTAAAGAAACCCGTAACTGATGGAGTTTTTTTTTTGGAAATTCTCGGCCAGTGGACGAGAGGGTTCATTCCTCAACAAGAGCTTGCTGAGGGTGCGGAATGGTTTTTCAACACGGAAATGTTTGTTTGTTTGATAATAGCTGCTGCTGAGAAGTTCATCTTAATGTGCAATCTCAGCTTCTCAGCTCCGCTATTACTAGCTTCCTAGCAAGGAAACTCGTCCGCTCCTGTATCAAATTTTGCTATAAATGTGGGGTTTTTTGAGGGTGTTTTCTGACATCAGGCACATCATTGAAATCAGCGCCTCGAGCTGCACCTGAATCTGTAAATATCTCGATACCCAACATGAGGTGAGACACTGCCTTTAAGTCATCAGTTCACATCTATTCTAGGGTCAGCATAGCTCCTTACGATACTCCTGCTCTACCTAAAGATGCTAATCTCAATTGCGATCTCTATTCCTCTTGGAGATTGGAGATGACCAATCTAATTCTGGTAGAACCAGTAGTGTACATTGCCGAAAACATGGTTTGGATTTTTGTTTTGCTCGAGGAGAACGATTCGCGACTAGTGCTGTATGAGAAAAGGTGCTCTCAAAGATGACTGGTAAAGAATTCAAGGGGATTGCAGTTTCCTGAGACTCAGTTCTTTAGTTCTGTTCACCTGGGCTCCAATCTTGCTTGCGATTAAGGCTTAGTAACCACAGCTATGCAATCTCTTTGTTCTGGAGTTTTCATTCTCGATGAATTGTGGAATAATCGTTCCGATAAGAAAATGGATCCTTTCACAATCTTCCCCTGTCTTTTTTCTGCGAATTTCTACCGTTAGAAGCAGATTCTATTCGATCTACAATTCTATTCGAAAGCGAAAAAAAAAATTGGCATTCCTAAGACTTCCTCAGGCGATGTGTCACCCGGCGACAGACAGACACTTTCGCAACAACTTCACCGTTTATCACATAGAGGGGATGTCTGAATGGAGCTCCTTTGCCAGCGCCAACAGAGGGGCTACTCTGCTCCGTACACTGCTGCTATGCAGCGTCAAATCGTTGCAAACACTGTCTCGCCCGAAGGGCTCGAGACTGCCAGTGGAAGGCGCGGATCCTGCTGCGAATCTAAAGGCCCTGTCTAAACCTCTCGCTTTCATCATTGGAGACTGTTTCCATTTTTAGCGAGGCTAAAGAAACCTTTTTTCACCAACCCGCAACCGAAAAAAAGTGATTTCGATGATAATTTCATGGGAAAAAGTTGCCATATTCGCACTTAGGTGTTTAGAAGGTTCGATTGATCCAGGGCTGGGATTCACGACCGCGCGCTCAAACCCCAGCCGCGGTTTGGGCCAGCCAACCGCGTGGCTAGCCTAGCCGTGGGCTTGCCCGCGGAGTGATTCACAAAACTTTTGGGCATGGGGTCGGCTAGCCAACGCTGTTCTGTGTGCAGCTACGTACTACGTAGCACGCTACAGTGTACCTAAAAGTTGTCCCAACTCACATACATCGAGCGCGTTGGCGTTTCTAAACGCTTGCTAAGTGTGAGCGCTGTGATCGTGCCTTCGTAAAGTGCCAATGGAGAGAATCAACGCCTCAAGGCAAACGGAACACGAGGACGCGCGAAATCGAACTAGGTTAGTGTTTGCGGTGTTTTTTTACAGTTTTTCTTCACTTCATTCGAAACAGGTCAAATGTGTATGTTTGTGCTCTTTATTCTTTCCAAATTTTCGGTTGCGGTTTCAGTTGTTATTGTGATTTGATGTTTTTTGGCGCAGTTTTCAAGGTATGGTCCGATTTTGTCGTTTAAAACAGGTTCTCATCATTACAGTGATCAGTGGCATGCATAGGACCATGGAGTGGTGAAAAACGGAGTAAAGACAGGCGAATTTGAGATTGAAACCGTCGTTTTCATTTTTTTCGAATACTGTTGCAAAAGATTTTCGTACCTACGGACCACATTTGCGCGACGTCTGTGACGCTAGCCACAAGTTAGGCTAGGCTAGCCGCGCCGGCTACGTCGATTTGGCTAGCCAGACCAAAGTTTGGGTTAGGCGGGGTCGTGAATCAGAAAAGCTACGCTAACCACGCTAGCTAGCCATGGTTAGCGTGGTTAGCGTGTCATGAATCCCAGCCCAGTAAGCACATTCTCAGCGGTCCCAGTCCGGAAGCGGGAAGAGATCAGAGGATATTACTAATTCGATATATTGATGTAAAATGATTGTCATATTCGTTTTCACCTTATTTTGAAATCCCTGTAGACACGTTTTTACCTACCCGTGCGCGAAAATAGCTAAAAATTAATAAAACCAACAAATCAATATTTTTTGCAAAACGGTTGTCATGTTCGTGTTCAGCGTAATGAGAAACCACAGTAGGCATGTCCTCGCTCGTCCCCGAGCAGAAATGAAAAAAAACTGATAAGGTCAACAAATCGATACCCTGGTGTTATTTACGTGTTCAGCGTATTGAGAAACCCCAGATTACATGTCTCTACCACCCTCTAGGCAAGACCAGGAAGAAATCAATAAAGTCGATAAGTCGATGTCCTCACGCAAGACGGCTATCATATTCGAGTTCGGCGTATTGAGAAACCCTTGAAGGCATGTTATCGCCAGCCCCTGAGCAAAATAAGCGAAAAATCTTCACGATATAATCGATAAATCAATAGATATTTTCTAGCGAAGAGTAGCCCAAAACATCCTACGGCCTACGCGGGGTACGTGTGCAAAGTTTGGTCCCGATCGGTTGACTTTACGCAATTTCTATAAGGAACACACACACACAAACACACACACACTCGTCTATGAAGTGAAGAATAGGACAGGTTGCTATCCTGACGCAGGAGAGAAAGAAGCACGCACTTCCTCCATCTGAGGTTTTTGAGACGGCAGCGTGGTGTGCTTCATGGAAAACCCTCCAGGAATTAATCCGTGGGTCTTACGCTGACTCACGTGTCTTACTTCTTCTTGTCTTAATTGGCAGCTCATATATATATATCAGTATATATATATATATATATATATATATATATATATATATATATATATGTATACTATATATATATATATATACATCATAGTTAATATTAATTGGCATTTTATGTGTGTGTGGGTGTCGTGTGTGTGTGTGTGCAAGAGAACCAGCCATCGTCGTTAAAAACTACCGACACCATCGTGTTCAGCGCATCGAGTTATGTACAAAAAAGTTGCAAAATTTTGTTATTTACCCTGATTTAAAGGTGTTTTGGGCCAGGTTTACCATGTTCAGACATGTTATGGACGACGGTTGTTTTCAGCATGGTCGGAATTAGTGAGATAGGCCTACGATTACATGACATATGATACATATAAAAAGAAAAAGACGGGCAGTTCAGTTTTATAACGAAGAGGAGGAACCAGGCAGACGAGGGATGACACGGATGGGGGTTGCGCCCGCATAGATGATGGAGAAGATGACATGAAACGAGCCTAGGGCCATGTCGGAGGTGCGTCGGCGCTCGGTAGGGGAAGAGCTGCCGTTGAATGAAGAACAGCGGGGTGAGGCGCCGGCGCCCATAAGTGGGGGAAACGGGTCCAGCGCTGTGATAGGGGTGCGCCGGCGTTTAGAAAATGCGGAGAGGCCTCGAGTTGGGTCCTACGGTGTGATAAGGGTGCGCCGGCGTCCAAAAGCGAGAAAACGCCTGGAGTCGGGTCCAACGGCGTGATAAGGGTGTACAGGCGTCCAAAAGTGAGGAAACGCCTGGATTCGGGTCCCACGGTGTGATAAGGGTGCGCCGGCGTCCAAAAGCGAGGAAACGTCTGGAGTCGGGTCCAACGGCGTGATAAGGGTGTACAGGCGTCCAAAAGTGAGGAAACGCCTGGAGTTGGGTCCCACGGTGTGATAAGGGTGCGCCGGCGTTCGAAAGTGCACCACAGCGAACCGAATTGTGTTACCACAAATTGTCGGAAAGGAGCTGTCCATCGTGGGTCAATGGTTCCACGAACCGCGGTAAACAATAGTTCTCTGCGGATAGTGTCTGTTCATCCACCTGCACTAATCTTATCTGACAATGAGAATATGCGAGCGAAGCAAGCACGAAAAGAAGCCTGAGAGTCTGGCGTTCGCCGGACGATCAGGCTGGCATATATACAGTTGCGAGCAAAAAGATTGCAACTTTTGGTTTTTTGACTATAACTTCTTCCAAAGCAAAGCGTGGGAGTTCAAATTTTTATGGGAGTTGTAGATACTCATGGGAGATAGAAAAAAGGAGTAACCCCTTTACTCCATTGACTTTACGTTTTTTAAGAAAAATTTTTCTCACAGAGGCCTTAATCTGTAATTCGGCACCATCCGCGATGTCTCATAAAATGAAATCTTTCGTTAGGATCTGACAACGAATTCGTTCCTTGCAGCAGAGCCAACCCTTATGTGATTGAAAATGTGCACGCGCAGACCACTGGTTGACACCTACAAAGACCATGTGAGATTAGTTCAACAGTGATCCTGTATGGGTGTTTCTGTCACCCTGGCTCCACCTATCGGCCCTGTTTAAAAGGGAGAGATGTTCCTGATGGTTCTATAAGTTCAGCAACAAATGTTCGGTTTCAATGCAGCTTATTGCTCGCTCGCAGCTCCGAAATATTCGGGCTTGTTGCCGTGCTGTCATTCGTGCACATCACGAAAAATAAGTTTTGGAATTTCTTCTGTCTCGAGGAGGAAGATACCTTAAGGATCCCATAAATGGTGAAGATTCTCCAGGGTTCCTAGAATATTGCATTGTGCGTGGCGACTCATGGCGCCTTGGATTTATCGAAACAGGGCTCCTCGAAGTGAAGAGTGCTCGTCACTAGCAGGAGCATGTGTGGCCCCTTCCTCCATCTACGAGTTGTCTCCCTTCGCCTGGTGCCTTTTGATTCGAAAATGACTCTTTTAGTTTGTTCCTTCTAATTCATACTGATTAGCTAGTCTTTATAGTGCCAGGTCACTTATCCCGCTTCGGTGATGTTTCGTAGAGTTCATTGCATTTTAGCAAAACCTAACTCATGGAATCCAAGGCGACATGAGTCGTCATAGGCATGGTAATATTCTTGGAATCCTGGAGCATCTTTACCACTCATGGGATCGATGAGGCATCTTCCTTCTCGAGACAGAAAAAAATTCAAAAGTTATTTTCCGTGATGTGCACAATTGGTTGCGTTACAATTACCCGGGATATTTTTAAATTCCGAAAAAGCAATGAAATGTATCAAATTCTAGCACCTGTAGCTGAACGATAAGAACCATTAGCAGCATCTACTCCTTTCAAACAAAGCTGATAGAGGGTGCTAGAGAGGCAAAAACATCCATAAAGCATCACTGTTGAACTAACTTCACATAGTCCTCGCAAATGTCAGCCAGTAGGCACCAAATGCACATTTCGCAACAAATACGAGTTGATTCTCATGCAAGCAATCAATTTGGAGCCCGATCCCAACAATACACGATATTTTAAAAGACTTTGCGCATGGTCCCAAATTACAGGTTTCGACCTCTGCGAGAAAAAAAAATTCTTAAAAAACACAGGATCGGCGGGGTGAGGAGGTTCTAACTTCTTCCTCTCTCGCATGAGTATCTACAGTTCTCACAGAAATTTGAGCCTTCATGCTCTGCTTTGAAAGAAGTTATAGACGAAAAACTAATATATATATATATATATATATATATATATATCGAACGCACGTATCTAGTACAATTTTCATAATACCGAGTTTCACAGTTGCTATGAGCTAGCAGTACCATGGTGTTCTTATGTGTTCTTATCTTCGAGTACTGCTTTCCTATGTGTTTTGATGAGATGGGGGTCGTGGAGGGGGATCGTGGGATCGTGGTTGTGGCGGAGAATTCGTGTACTTCTTTTAGTTATGCCTTGGAACGAGTCTGAATTTCGGACAGTCATTTTTATTCATACGTACTGCCAGTCCTGCTCACGCCTGGAAGCCGAAAAAAGTCTCACTATGGAGTCTACCTAGTTGTTCTTTGCCTTCAAGTTTCAGCTCTCCAGCATCAATAGAAAAGATTCAGCACAGGAATTAGGGAAATGATGTTTAGTTGATGAAAATATCCATGTCCAACTGCAATCATGTCCTCGAGCAAGCCGAAATTTTAGGTGAAAATTTTTGTACCGCCAGTCCTACCCAATTCTGCGAACCTATGAAAAGTCTTTCTAAGGACCCCACCCAACTGTGCTTCACCCCCAGTTTCAGATCTTTAGGTCCAAGAGAAAAGATTCAGCACGAGAATTACGAAGATGAGGTTTCGTTGAAAAAAATGGCCTTTACATGATTCTATCGACGGAGTTGAATCGCGATGGAGGCAAAATGAGCTGTATAGCCTAAAGCTTTCGACTATTTGAAACTTGAAAAAAATCGGTACCACAACGGGTTAGATCTTCTGCTACAGATGTACGACTACAACCATGCCTTTGAGCGAGTCGAAATTCTAGGTGGACATTTTTGCACGTTCGTACTGTTTGTCCTGCTCAGTCCTGCAATCGAGCCCTCTACAAGCGCACATTATTCTAAGTAGTGCAAAAATTTTTGCCTCGGAGGGGATCGAACCCTCGACTATTTGTGTGAAGTATATCGATATTTTTCAATGCAAATTTGAAACAAATCGATTGAGCAAGTTTGAACCCATGATGTCAGAGCAATTTGGATAGAGAAGGGATCGAATTCTTGACGGTGTACGCGGTGGCTACTCAAATTGCTGCTATAACTGTTTGAATTTCAAGTCGAGTAGTGTCTGCGTTTTCGTTTTCATTTCTCATCTCATTTTAACCCATTGACGACCGCGCTCATTTCTGCGTGTCTGGCGCGTGGGACCAACGCCCCTTGCAAGAGTGCGCACCCGCGGGTTCCACACAGTTATGATAAGATAATTAGGACCAAAACCGATCTTTCCACGAAAATAATTTGAAATTCAGTTTTAGAAGGTTACTGGTATCGGCGGGCTAGAAATGGAGAGAATCTAAACGCTTCTGGATCCCATTAAGCCGAAAGAGCTTCGTAAAAGGTGTTCTGAGTGCTATAAGGGAGTGTTCAGAGAGTATACGCGTTCGTATGGCTCTAACCTGACGAGTAAGGAAGTGCAGGATGTTGCAAACGTGTTTCTATGTAAGAAATGTGGCTTTTACCCAGATTTTTCCAATCCACTACGGGAGAAATGTAAGGCAATCTCACTCGATTTCAAAATCCCATCCTTTTCATGGTATTTGTAGCAAGAAAGGAGAACTCTATCTTCAACACAGTTGCTTGAGACCTTTACAGGAAGTATTGTACCCATTTCATACGGAAATGCTGCAAAATACTTCGAAAATAACGTCCAGTACTTGATAAGAAGGGCTCACCGGTGAGCCGCGCGGTCCCGCGCGACCAAAAAAGCGCGGCTCACCGGTGAGCCACGCGGTCGTCAATGGGTTAAATTTGTGTACGAGAGGGGAGGGATCGCATTTTTGACGGGAGAGAGGGGTGGGGGGGGGTCGTATGGGGGTCGACTTTCTATCACGCTTGACCCTGTGGATGAAGTAATCGCCTCACTTTCATAGAACCGTATCTGCATAGTTATGAAAAAAAAGATTTGAGATTCCAGAGATCATTACATCCACCACGTGGTCGCAGACCCCTCTAAAAGAAGTTTCACAGAGCGCTTACAGTGGCAAGTTGTTATTAGTATTATTTGAAAATTTTCTCCCTCTTAGAGGCGGTTGACGAATTTTTGCTAATTTTAATTTCAGTGACTCCTGGTCTCCTATCATCTGATCCCTCACGAGACATTCTCATCCACATAGCACTTTCATATTTGCTACCCTCAGTTATAAACGTGCGATTCGCTGGCAACGATACCATAATCTACGATGAGAAGCACAGAAGAATGTTGCGGTTGTTCCTGGTCAACATGGAGACAGAGACTCTTCTCGACAAAGATTCTATTGTAATTTTCAAACTATTTTGCAATGAAGTGAGACCAAAGAGGGCTCCCGCTTTCGCTCGCAATCTGAACCTTGGAAATCCATAACATCTTATTGTGAAAAGCTTAATTTCAGTGGGAATGGGCGCACGAAAAATATGTGGAGAACTGCCCTTCAGGATACCTATCAACAACAATGTGTGGCGTTTACAAGCAATTGGTATGCGTTCTCTTTTCAATAGTGTTCATCTCTTCATCCCAACTTTGACGTTTTCGTTCAATCGATCGCAATCAAATAAATCATGACATGTGAGAAACCGCTTAGGCTGTGCTTCAGAATGTGTGTGTGAACATTTCCTGTATCACGAAATTTTACGATTAGTCAGTGATGGTGACTGTGAGATCCTCTTAACAAAGCACCGTAAGGAGACTAGATCGACTAGACATATTGTTCCAATGACGCGGCGGCACTCATGGATACCGGTAATCTTGGGGCGCAGACTGCGAGGCGAAATGGCCGATTCTTAGGGACTCGGATACATTCGTTTCGGAACTCGCCGGTTACGTCAGTCCTGGCTCTCTCGCATACACGGGTGGTAATTTCATCACCTCCGCTGGGAGTCTTGCAGCATAGGGAGGAGAGAGTGTTTACAAGCTTCCAGGCTGCACAATATACGCAACAGGAAAACCACCTTCCACTGCTGCGACATTATAGGTACCATCCACTGAAAAGATGGGCGGGTTCACTGAGTACATGAGGACTCTCTAACGTCTCGGAAGGTGGGTACTGGCTGGACGTACGCGGTCAGCTCAATGGTGGATGCTTCTGTCGCGGCCCCCTGCTGAGGTGCAGTTGTTCAGAATCACGACATAAAATCATTTCGAGAAAGCTTGTGCAGAGTAAACGCTTTAATATAGCAAGACATGAGCATTGTGTAACCATCAACAACAAATAGTAAATCAAAATTTCTGAGTAACTCCCGAGCCTATACCATTGCTTTCGAGATTTACAAAGTGTACGGGTGCTCCGATAGAAAACATCATATAAAAGGCTAAAACGAGTGTGATGTGGTTGATTGGGCTAGGGAGTAGGTCGATCAGAAGGTTGGCTGATGTGCTGCGGGTCCATTGATGGAACCGAGCCGCGACAGCTCCCAATAGAAGTGAAAACGTCACGCAACCAGTCCACCGAAGGATAAGTGTGCACCGGCTTCCAAAAATAGGAAAATGACTAGAGACCGGTCTAACGGTGTGATAAGGACGCGCCGGCGCCCAAAAGTGTGGAAACGCCTGGGACAGGTCCAGCGATGTGATAAGGGTGTACCGGCGCCCAAAAGTATAGAAATCCCTGGCGACGGGTCCAATGGGGTGACAGGGGTGCGTCGGCGCCCTAAGCGAGGAAACGCCTGGTGACGCGGGTCCAACGCTGTGATAAGAGTAGGCCGGCGCCCAAAAGTGAGTGGGCCACTAGCCGCGTTTTGAATACCCCACCTACTCACAGCACCTACTCAGACACTTAGTGTGGCCGGTCCACTCCGCTAGTAGGTGCCGACCGGACGAGCGGCTGCAGATCACCAGCCGGCGTCCTACCCATCACCGAACACCGGCCGGGCTGCAGCCCATCAACGGCTGGCCGCACTACCACACGTGTGGCCGACTGGGAGACAGCTCATGACTGGCCGGGCGATCGACCATGATGATCTTCCGACCGGCGCGATAGGAAGGGTTGGTTGGTGGGTTGGTAGTGGGGGAGCAGTGGCGTACGCCCCCCCCCCCCCCACCCGAGAATGGGCCGCCAAATTTTCGAAATTACTTTACAATCCAAATAAAAATCTTGTATTAGTTTATTTTTAATTGTTTATTTTTATTATTATTTCAAAAATGATTTTTTCTAATTATTTATTGTTATAACTAGCGCCTCTTCGGAACCCTTGAAAGTGGGGTGGGGCAGCCACTTGGGACATCTGCAAAAGCTTCGCAATTGCCGAATCTCTAGAAAATTGATAAAGAAGCAGAACCAATCTTTAAATGGGCCCAATCATGAAGTCCTTATGAGTTGAGCATGAGTATGAGAAGTCCATTCTCAATCGTATGCCGTTTTCGTGCATATTCCTCACTACCGGGCCAACGCAGCATTCTCCATCGGCGGAAGTGTATCCTGCCGTTCCCCACACTACTGGACCAAAGCGAATCGTATACGAGTGTTTCCACTCTACTGGGCCGCAGCGGGCTTTCTTCCATCGGTGGACCCTTATTCCAGCGACATCTTCACTATTGGGCCTCAATGAACCGTCGGCTGAACCGTATCCTGGTATTCTTCACTTTACTGAGTCACAGGGACCAATCCTATATTGGCGGACCGGTATCCTGATGTTATCCACACCACTGCTCCACGGCAAGCCCTTTCTCCATCGGTGGACCCGTATCCTGGCGTCCCCCACCACTGGACCATGGCGAGCCCTTTCTTCATCGGTGGGCCGTATCCTGGTGTCCCCCACACCACTGGGCTACAGCGGCCGCTTTCTCCATCGGTGGGCCCGTATCTTGGCGTCCGCCACACCACTGGGCCACGACGGTCCTTTTCTCCATCGCTCAACCGGTGTCATGGCATTCCCCACACCACTGGGCCACGGCGGTCCCTTTCTCCATCGCTGGACCTGTGTAACGGCGTTCCTCACTCCACTGGGACACGGCGGGCCCATAGGTGGATCCGTATCCGTATATTGGTTACACAATGTCATTCCTTGATATATTGAGGCTTTTACTCTGTTGGTGCAGAAGCTTTCTCGAAACGAACGAATGTGGTGACTGCACAATCGATGTGAGAATTCTGATGGGGATGCGACAATAGCATCCACCAGATGAGGCGACCACGTAGGACATGCCTCTCCAAAGCTCCCGAGACACTACAGCTCTCATAAAACTCGTCCTTTTTTCCTGGAGGTGCCTACATCGTCGCAACAGTGGAAGGGTGGTTTTCCTGCTGCGTACATTCTGCAGCTTGAAAGCTTGTGAACACTCCCTCACCACTATGCTGCGAAACCGCCAGCGAAGGTGATGAAATCACCATCCCGTGCATGCGGGAGAGCCAGCAGTGACGTGATTGCGAGTCCCGAAACGAGCGTGCCTGAGTCCCTAAAAATCGGCCATTTCGCCCCACAGTCTGCGCCTCAAGATTACGGTCTTTATGAGTGCCGTCGCGTATCTCTAGCCGCTCTAGCCCCCCTATGGCGCTTTGTTTAATAGATTGACATTCTTATTAATTTTGTTTTCTGTCTGGGTCCCCAAAACGGCAGAGACCCCACCTTTTTCCCACGCCCCTCCCCCTCCCGCCCGCTTTCTGCGTCCGCCAGTGTGGGGAAGTGAAAAAAGGTGCAGGCATCAACTGAGTTGAAGACATCAGAAGCACGGGTAGCCGAGTGGATAAAGCGGTGGACTCTCAATCATTCATAAACCATGGACAGGTTGATTTGAATCCCATCGATGATTGAAAAAGGCTAGCGCTACGAAAACACGCATGAGCCTTGCATTCCTTTTTCCTGTTTCTGATGAAAACCAACAGATTTGCTTTGCATTTATACTCCAATGTACCACTTTGGAGCCACAGTAACATGCCACAGTGGATCCACACCACGAGGCATTGTGCAGCCAAAGGGCGAGCTGCCAGAGATTGTCACGCTTTCGGCGGCCAACTGATGCGTAGTTGTGAGCAGGTCTGCCCTGAGCCCTCGAACTGGAGCACCACTGCCTGTACCCACTCGATTTCGAGCAGTTCCGTGTGGTTTCCGTGTGTACATAATTGCTTCCGTGTCCGTGTTCTCTTCCCAATCTGCTAATTTCTGAAAGAGCCACTCCCCCCTTTCAGTTTACATATGGAATGTAATCACTAGAACTATTCAGAATCTTGGTGCGGACAGTCCGCTATACCATTGCCGGCCGGGGAATCACCGGGTCGGAGCCCAGCCGGCAATGAGTGGGCCAGCCGATGGTGGGCCTCCGCTGAGCCGGAGCTGCTCGAATTCGAGTGGGTACAGACGCTACTGCTCCAAATCGAGTGCGCAGGATAGCTTTGTCCAAGATCACCCGTCAATTGGCTGCCGGCAGTGTGACGACCTCTGGTAGCTCGACCATTGGTTGCGCAGTGCACTGTACAGAAGAGTTCCGGGTTCGACTCCGCTGGGGATCTGTAATGATATAAGGTTAGAGCACAAATGAGCAATTTCTCATGAGGAATAAGAAAATATGGTTCTTTGCGAAGTCCCTGCGTGTTTCCGGAGTGCTAGCTTTCTTATGTTACTGAGCGGATTCAAACCGACCTGGCCATTGTTCATGAATGTTTGAGAGTCCGCTGCTTTATCAACTCGGCCATTCATGCTCCTAATCTGCTTCAGTCGACTAATGCCTTCATCCTTTATCAGTTCTGTACTATTGTCTTCCAACCGGGCCGCCCGGAAGGCTGGATTGGGCGGCTGTTGATAGGCACAAATGAGAAGGTTGAACAAAGGAGTGGTTGTGAGGCTGAACAAAGGGCAAATATGCGCATTATTCATCTACTGCCAGGTGCCATTGTTAAATATTACCACCAATGGCATGCGATACAGCTCTCACTTAACGGAGAACTCGTTTTGTGGTGTGTCATCGGTAATTGGCGCGGGCGCACTTTTGCAGCAACAGTGCGCCCGATTCCACCACTTCCGGAAGCCGGCGCACCCTTATTACGCGGTTGGGCCTGTCTCCAGGCGTTCGCCCACTTTTGGACTACGGCGCACTCTTACCACACGATGGGACCCCTCTCCTCGTCTCCCTCCCCCTTTTTTTGAGCGTCGGCGCACCCTTATCTGTGCGGTGGGCCCGACTCCCCCACTTCCGGGCTCCAGTGCACCGTTATCAGAGCGGTGGACCTAGGTCCAGGCCTTCCCCCTCTTCTAAGAACCGGCGCCTTCTTATCACAGCAGTAGACCCATCGCCCCACTTCCGGGCGCCGGCGCACCCTTATCACAGCGGTAGACCCGTCTCCCCCACTTCCGGGCTCCGGTGCACCGTTATCAGAGCGGAGGACCTGGGTCCAGGCCTTCCCCCTCTTCTGAGAACCGGCGCATCCTTATCACAGTGGTGGACCCGGCTCCTCACTTTTGGGCGCCGGGGCACCCGTTGCACTGTTAGACCAATTTTGTAGGCCCAACGGTTCAACCTGTGTCATCATCCAACCTTCCGCTCGACCTCTTCTTCACCTCACTCCACCATACAACACCCGATCTTAGCCTTTTATATGATCTTGCAATCACCAAACAATTACGATTACTGACCAATCGTAGAATTTCGTAACGGTCTGACACGTATACATACTTACATACTGATAGACATGTAAACAGATTTTCTAAATTAATTTCGAAAACTCATCGATTCATTCTGGAGAGGATGGGAGCGGAGGGCTCCCGCCCTCTCCCTGCGGCCGCCACTGATTCCTACCCTATAAACATGGGTATTATAACAAACTGGATTTTCTTTGAAATTATCAGGGCTGATTGTTTCGATCTGAAATGATGTAATGTAAGAGAGAAGAAAGTACACATAAAAATGGGAACTTCAAAAGACAGCGCCCAGGCGAGATGGTTGTGGTCTTAAGTAGGATTTTTTTCTCTATTAAATAAATGTATTAGGTGTTAACATAAGTCCTTGGGCTTTTTTTCGGATGCACTTTTCTCCACCAATTTGCCATCTTTTAAGAACATGTCATATGCGATTCGAAAGCGCTATCCTTCCTCTACAAGGATCTTGGGAACGTTTCTCTCAAAGCGATATTTTGCTTTGATGGGGTTAGGAACTTTTAGATACATTCGATATACGATTCGGAAGCGCTAATCTTTCTCTACAAGAGCACTGTAAAAAGCTTCTTCTAATCTGAAAGTATGCTTGAACTATAAGCCTGCGAAGTGGGAGCAATGAGCCAATGAGAAACAGCGCAACCAACAACTACCTATCATAGCATTCAGTTAGAGCTCAAAAAGCCATCAAAACTAGGCATGCGACCTCTACCAAGTATGGAAGAGACATTTTGCTTGGAATGACTGGTCATCAGCGATCAAAGAAGACATATTTTTTCTCGATGACACCAGCCACTTCAACTGGACAAGACTCGGGAATTGCTCAAAAGGAATGGTATGGTCTGGATGGACATCACACTTCTCGAAGCTACCAAATGACTGGGGTAATTGTGTTGAAAGAGTCTAATAGCAGGAGTCTAGTCATCCTACACCATGGTGACGTCAGATCCCACCCTCCAAAAATCGTCAGACTGGCGTTCCAACAGTTCCACTGATGATGTTATTCTGCGTTTATATTCTGCAGAGCTTACACGTTCAAACACTATGGAATGCTTTCTGATCCCTACTGAATACAAGGAAGAAATTGGGCTTTTTCTTGAATTGGCTTTTTTCTTCTTAAGCATAAAAATCAAGCAATTCAACAGTCCTGGGAGAACACATAATGAGACAGTTGTAGAGGAAGGAAAGCGCTTTCAGAAGGTATAGTGCATGATAGAGAAAAATGGCAATGGGGCGAAAAAAAACGCAACTAAAAAAGCGCAAAGACTTTAACACCTAAAAAGTGCTTATTTGAATTGAATTGCGCGAAGTTTGAGTAGTTTTTCTCGTCACACTTCATGTGGACCACCTTGTAGATTTAGCCCGTTGACGACCACGCGCATTTTCGCGTGTCTGGCGCGTGAGACCAAAACCCACTTCAAGAAGGCGGCGCCCGCATAGTTGCATGGTTTTACGGTAGCAGAGTTGGGACTATAGTAGTATGTCGTAGTTTTCATGAGCGAGGTTGACGTCTGATGAAACCACTGACCCGAGGTATTTACTGTAAAAGAAGCTGTCCGCAGGAGATCAGTGAGAGTAATTTTGGCAGCACCAGCAGTGATGAGGAGTAGGCCAGACGGTGTACGCCGACGATTGTGGGGAACTTCTTGAAGACTTGGTGTACGCCAATGGTGGTGGGGAACTCTGACGACGTACCTGCGGCAGCCAGCATATTTTGTGTATTCGGCTCATATTTGGCTAAGACATATTACATTCATTTGAGGAGCGCTTCGAGAATGTACCTGAACCGCTGTGAGTAACAGATGACTTCATGTGAGGCAAGATCAAAGTCTTCCTCCATATCTAGGAGGTCTATATGCAACCGTCTCTTCTTTTACTTGTTTCACGTTTAGGAAAGAGGCGACTTAAGAGGCATGCATACTTTTGTCGCAGCGGCGTCGCCGTCGGCAAACGTGTGTGCGTGGCAAAAGTCCTTGCCAGGCGACAAAATACCCACACTGCCATTCCTTGCCGCGCGTCGCTGGGCACCGCCGCGAGATCGCTGGCCTACGCTTAACCATGGGCGGCGACTGTCGCCTCGACAAAAGTGTTCAAGCCCTTTTAGTGCTGCCGCATCCGGATACAAAGCCGCACTGATTGGGAGATAGTTGGACGACTTTGTGAATGCGGTGACCAATGATACGTTCGATGATCCTCATGGTAATCGACAGCAGATGGATTGGTCGATAGTGTGCGCAGTCAGCGAGGCTACTGTCATCGTTCCCTATCGATATGGCAGCGAAATGACTTGAATTCTTGCGCTAGGATTTTATTATTGTCATAGAACCAATGAGCCGGAAATCTTTTTCAAAGACAGCACCCACGGAAATTTTCATGTCCGAGATTTTAATCGTTCTGGACACTTAGCAATGGTGTCAACAATTCTACGAAAGTTGTATTGTCTTAGGTATCAGCGTTCGCAGAAATGAGAGGCTACACGTATTTCAACATTTCAACTAGATGAATTGTAGCATAAAATGAATGGGTGTTCTGGTTTGCAATCTCCCCCTTTCCTTATGATAAACCTGCTTTTATTCCCATCTCCCTCCATTTCAAGCCTAGGCAGCTCGGTCATGTTCTGCAAACGAGCTAAAAAGGTGGCAACGAAAACCGCCTTTTTCGTAGAATATGTCAGAACCGAGCCATAGCTCTGTCTCGCACCTGTGCGCCACGTTACCCTAGAGCTACCCCAAATCAGAAAAAAAATCATCCCGAGCCACAGCTGCCCCATGATAAAACGTATTCCCGAAAAAATGACTGGTAACTGAGAAGAATTGAGTGATTTCTGTCTTAGTTCTTCTTTTCTGACTGTCATCCGGCTACAGACAGGCAGTTTCGCAATAGCTTCACCGTTTATTATATAGAGGGGATTCATCACTGCGTCGTACGTCTAGATGGCAGGGTCTCACCTCATGATGGCTATCGAGATATCAATGGAATCTGCTCATACTCAACGTGCTGATTCCAATAACGTGCTCGAAATGTGAGTAAAAAATAACGGTTAAAAGCCCCTGTTTTGAAGGCCAAATTCAATTTTGGAGCGGACGGGTTTCTTCGCCAGGAAGCTAGCAAAAACGGTGTTGAGAAGTTAAGGCCTAGGGCATACTACACAGCGACGCTGTCGCTGCGACCGTTCACCACCACAAATTTGGTCACAGTGGCTCCTATGCCAGCGCACCCTCAGCAAGTTCTTGCTGCGGAATGAAGTCTCTCGTCCACTGGCGTCCTTGTCAATTAAAAAATTCTCGGCCAAAGAATTCCGTAACTTATGGGGTTTTCGACATTCCCCCGAAACTTAAAGTACACCGTTGTGCTCAGGGACTCGCATATGTTCAACGGATGCGGGAATTTCGAACGTGTTCCCTGAGCTGAGACACTGCCTTCAACTATAGTGATGAACCTGGGAATTCAATTAAATCTCTGACAGGGAATTTTCCGTGGATGCTGCTTTTAAAGGAAGTACCCACGTAAATTTTCATAGATGAGATTTCGAGTGCTTCGCTACCTGACCGGAGGTCCTAATAATTCTTCGAAACGTGCACCGTCAGAAACATCAGCACTCTCGAGATATAGGAGCATAGATGGGTATCCATCTATTCCCTGAATGAGTTGTAGCATGAACGAGGATCGGTTGTTTAGTTTGCTACCCCTGGCTTTCGCTTTGATACAACTAGTTTCACATACCGATTTCCACCCATCATACCTAACTATTTTAAGCATAAAACTGACGACTCCGGTTGCTTGAACACAGGTCAGGCTCAAAAGCTTCGCGATTGGGATTACAGGGGAACTTGGCAAATTTCTCAGTCGCGATATTATTTACATGTCGCTCGAAATCAACTACAGTCAAAACTCGCTTACTGGCTTCCTAGACCCAATCTTTCACTTGTGTTTTCTGTACGAGTACTCTATGTCTCAGCATGATCGTCCAGCTGACGCCGGACTCTCAGGCTTCTTAGTGCTCGCTCTGTTTGCGTTGCCTCTACGTAACGTTTTGCTTTATCAGAACTCCCGTTTTCCGCACATTCGTGCTTCCAGGCGCCCTTTCCACACATGTGCAACGGTAGTGTGACGTCTTTCCACATTGTGTAGGAGCGTTTATAGGAGCGTACCCGACTCCAGACGTTTCCTCATTTTTGGACGCCGTCACACCATTTCCGTAACACTGGACCGTTTGGCCGGAGTTATCACCACTTCTGCACCACGGCGC